>JAYMTP010003047.1:0-17933 GCA_036897365.1 Geranium brycei | reverse complement strand
CTTTTTCCAGAAAAAAAAAAAAAAAAAAAAAAAAAAAAAAAAAATCATATAGTAACATCCTTTATTAAATACACCAATTTTTGGTTAATTTCTCTCTTTTTAAAGCGTGACGCCTATGTCTTGTCTCTACACATAGCTGACCCACCAGTTTGATTTTGTTGCTGGCTCCATTTCTTGTGTTGGTATCAGTCTTTTTAATTTCTCTCCTCCAATGTTCAACAAGAAGCAACAACCACCTTCAATTCCATGGCCGAATTTTCCGGCCGTGGAGAAAGAGAAGGACAAGTACACTAAAGGCAAAGAAACCGGACAATTGTCGAATCGCAGGTTGGTCCTCACGTCATCTATTTTTGTCGCCCTCACTGTGTGGACTCTTGCTCTTCTTTTCTGGTACCCACATGTCCCGGAACCTTCGAGCAACGCCAACCACGAACAATCAAAAGCCACAATCGTAGTGTCGTCCAAGCCCGCTCGCACGTGCGAATTGGGGTTGTTGGTCTATGTCTACGAATTGCCGGCCGAGTTTAACCTCGGACTCCTTGACCGCTGCCAAGAGCTGAACGTGTACACCGACATGTGCCCCCACGTGGCGAACCGCGGCCTCGGCCAGCCTATATCGAGCCTCGGCGGTGGCGGCGGGGAGCAGAGCTGGTTCGCCACGCACCAGTTCATCGCGGAGATGATCTTCCACGCGCGCGTGGAGAGCCACCCTTGCCGCACGCGCGACCCCTCCCTCGCCGAGCTGTTGTACGTCCCCTTCTATGGCGGGCTGGACGCGTCGAGCAAGTTCCGGGAGGCGAACCTGACGGAGCGGGACGGCCTGGCGGTGAAGCTGTCGGGGTACCTGACGGGGCAGCCCTGGTGGGGCAGGAGGAGCGGTGGGGACCACTTCCTGGCACTGGGGAGGACGGCGTGGGACTTCATGCGGGTCCCGGGTCAGCCCGACTTCGGGGCCAACCGACTCCTGAAGCTGCCAGCTGTCAGGAACATGTCGGTGCTGACCGTGGAGAGGCAGCCCTGGGACGGCCGGAACCAGCACGGCATCCCCTACCCGTCCTACTTCCACCCCCGCACGTCGGCGGAGATGCTGACGTGGCAGGAGGAGGTGAGTCAGCACCCCCGGCCCCACCTGTTCTCGTTCGTGGGCGGGCCCAGGAAGGGCCTGGCCAAGGCCGCCGTCAGGGACGAGCTGATCAGGCAGTGCGGAGAGTCGGCCCGGTGCGAGCTGGTCGTGTGCAGGCCGGAGGAGAACACGTGCCACGCGCCGGGTCACGTGATCGAGGTGATGAAGTCGTCCAGGTTCTGCCTCCAGGCCCCAGGAGACTCATTCACGCGGCGCTCGACGGTTGACTCGATCCTCTCCGGGTGCATACCGGTGTTCTTCTCGCCGCACACGGCGTACACGCAGTACCGGTGGTTCCTGCCGGAGGAGGCCAGCGAGTACTCGGTGTACCTCGACGAGAACAAAAACGCCACAAACATTGAGAAAGAGTTGACCATGATACCGGAGCACAGGGTCAACCAAATGAGAAAGAGAGTAGTGGAATTGATTCCGAGGCTGACGTACTCGCACCCCAACGCAACTGATTTGGGTTTCAGAGACGCCGTTGACGTGGCACTGGCTGCGCTAGTGGCCAATCACAGAGGAGCAATATAAACAGGTGTTCCATGTTCTACTTCTTGTCGGCCC
Source organism: Geranium brycei (assembly GCA_036897365.1). Lineage (NCBI taxonomy): Eukaryota > Viridiplantae > Streptophyta > Magnoliopsida > Geraniales > Geraniaceae > Geranium > Geranium brycei. Next base: position 16,243 of record JAYMTP010003047.1, on the reverse strand, counting down.
ATGATTTACAAATACAATGTTGTTGCCAAACAGGCTGTAAAAAACGTTACTTTCTTTTTATTCAACTGCAGTGGCCAATAAGAATCGAGAGTGAACAAAAGTAGCACAATATATACTTTCGTGACTAGTGATGGAGGTTAGATTCTCACCGACAGTGGAGCTTGGCCCCATTTTTCTACTTCAAATATTCAGTTTCCAAATAATTAGTAGATTGTTCTTTATGATATATTTTTGTTTGAATATAGTTTTTAATTTAAGTTTGTTATTTTAATTTATTTCAAAAATATATGCCTGAGTTGGGATGTTAATATATAGTAGAAGAAATGTATGAAAGTCTTGTGGAGAGGTGAGCAGACAATGACTGAAGAGCAATGTTGAAGTTAAATGATTGGTGAAAACATTTATTGATGTAATTATAATACACAGAGTACTCGGTTGGTTTACGTGTGAACTGTTATTGTACAATGCTATATTAATAATGGGACAATGAAAGTGAGGGAGTCCCGTCTGTGAAAATTTTGTGACATTACAATTCTAGCGAAACCGACATGATTAAGTAGATTAAATTAAAAATATATATCAACACAAGTTGGGCCAAGTGGTAAGGAGCTCACTTTAACACATGTGAAGTCCTGAGTTTGAATCTTGGTACATGTTAGTAGTTTAGGATGTCTTCAATTATTGCCGATAAAAAAAAAAAAATTAAAAATATATATACTTTAAAATTAAGTGTACCGTAATTTTATTCAAATAAATATTTATTTTATTTTCAATACCTTACTTTCATATATATCTTAATTATTTTTAAGTTTATTGTTGACTTTGATATTGTTGTGGAAAGAATAGGTCTTACCTACCTCAATCATCCAAGGAGTTCACGAGTCATGCTTAATTTCAAAAATTTATTTTCACCTTATTTGGACCCACCCTTGTTAAAGCAATCAATCATAATCCATGTCTTATTATAAAGAGGAGACTAATCAACCTGTTTCAGAGTATATTGAATCAACCTTTTGATATCTAACTTAAAAGGAACATCCAAAAAATCTCATTTATAAGTTTTAGAGCTCACATTTAACCAAAAAAGAACACTAACATAATATGTAAGAAAAATTTCAGTTCCCTACAACTATACTACCTTTTCAATTCAGTACGGTCAACTATTTTCCCTATCAATTTACTACAAAATATTTTTATTTGTGTTAATTTACACTAACGTCTGTTAAAATTGATGGAAAAAATAATGTTCCAACCTTCAATTTTTATAAAAATACAAAAAATATCTTTAATACTAAAAATAAAAAAGTAATTAATTGAAAGTTACTAAAAAAGAAGAACATCATCGTTGAACTCGCCTTAACTCCAGAGGTCTCCTTCCTCATCCACACAGTACCAAATTAACAACAAAAAATTGAACAAACAAAATCAAGATTTGGGGAGTCAAGAGTAGATTTCACATTGATAACGACACCATCATCATGCTTTGGCCCAAAATCAACCACAATGGCTTGTCCACCCAACCTCAATGTTCTTCGAATCCCCTGCAATTCTTACCCAAATCTTAAGCCCTCTCCTCCTCACACTCCCCAATCTGCTCCTCTTCGCATACTGCGTCAAAAAGCCCTGGTAGGGGTAGGCACATTTTACCCAAAATCAAATTCGAATCGAGATCCAAATCAGACCGGAACCAAAAAACCAAAAACCGTAAGTATTGGGTCGGATTTGGGTCTGAAAATCGAGAACCGAATCAATTTGGTTCGGGTCCTACTCTGAGAGTGTAGAATCGTTGAATAACCGGTTCATGAGGTTTTAATTTGTATTTTTTGTAGTTTCAATTTGAACTTTTTGCCTAATAACATGTTTAATTATGTATAATTTTGCCCATAAATTGAACAATGTGCGAATATGACATTAATTGAGTCTAATTAGGCATAACCAGGAAATCAAGTCAGAGAACCGAACCCTAAATCTTACAATTACTTATTAATCAGGTTTAATTGGCTACCGGAAATCGAACCAGATAACTGGGCCTAGAACCGGACCGTATCCAACATATTGGGTCCAGTTTTGGGTCTCCAAAATAGAGAGCCGGTTAGTCTTGTTCTCCAGTTCGGGGCGGTTCTAGAACCGTGCCCAGCCCTAAGCATTGGAACGTCGATTTCTACATAAATATACCACAAACGATTAATGAGTCAGCGAGCAATCTAACAAATTTTCAATAATTTTGGGGAAAAAGAGGAAAAATCATTACATGGTATTGTAATGTATGCTGAGATCTTGTGGTGGCGGTTTTGGAGGAAAAACAGGTCCTCAAGAAGTAGGAGGAGAAAGTTCTGGCAACAACCACGGCCGAAGACATGTTCGATCCAGACGAGGTTGTGGTTTTTGGTATAGGCACGAAGGTTGTGGTTTTGGTTTGTGAGCTTGATTTGATATGTTGTTATTATCATTGTTCGATTTGTGAATAGTAGTGCGAGTTCGTTACCAGATAATTAACCCCCTGAACCCTAGATTGCCGCCGAAGGGTTCCCTTTGGTTATAGTGAATTGACATCCCTTTGGCCGAACCCAAGCTGACATCCCTTGCCTTCCAAACTTCATGCACTCCTAAGACAAAACACAAGCCTCCTCTCATCAAGCCTACTGGGATGTTTCTTTTCTCTAATTCTCTAAGCTATGAGCTATGGCTCTGTAATTTGTGGGTTTTCTAGATTGTTATCTTTATCTTCAGCTCTCCGGCGCCGGTCATCTTCCGTATTATGTGGGTTTAGTCTAGCTACAGTTGGGTCACTCAGGTTCTTTTGGCCGGAAAAAATGCATAAAGACAAGAAGTTGACGATGGATTTTTTTCATACTCTTGTGCGTTTCAAAAACACATTAACTAGTGAATTAATGAATTAATTAACATTAATAATTAACTAATTCATTGATTAAAAAATGTTCAAAGGGGTGATATGGACATTTTACATTAAATTTAACTCTGTTAGATCAGAGAACATTAATGAAACATCTTCATAATGAATTCACACTGAAAATAGTTGACCGTAGTGAATTGAAAAAGTGACATAATTAACCATAGAAAAACCTCCCTAATATATATTGAGTATAATGTGTATATAATATCTTCATAACCCATTAATCAACTGATGTGACACTTCAGACTCACAAGACCTAATAAATTTCTCATCCACATTGAGTCTATCACATATTTTAAAAATGCATATTTTATGCATAACTCTTTCTAATTAACTTTAGTGAAACTCAAATTTGAATATGGTTGAAAAATATAGATTTTAAATTTTTTTTATAATAAAATCTAATAACAAAAATTGAACAAATCAACAAGAGTCGAGTTGAACTCGTAATGTAACTATTTTTTGTGTAAATTAAACGCAACCCTAATTTTTTAGATTTATTCGAACTCGGGTTTAATTTTAAAGTAAATTTGTTATATTTTTTAAAATATTGAAATTTCTATATTGTCTGACTTTAAAGAAAAGGCTATTTTTTCCTTTCGCTTGAGGCCTTAAAGGAGGTCGGGTTGGCCCTGAGGCTTGCCACCATGAGAGCAGGCAATGGTATATATCTCACTAAACATAGGAGTACCCAACTTGTTTAATCAAGAGAGTCTACCAAAGCAAACTTTTGATGTAACTTTTAGGGAGATAAAGTCTTATCTTGGAGTGATCACACATGAAAGCTTATGTTACACAAATTAGAGCTCACATTTGACCGAAAATGCTAATATATTAAATATTGCTTCATATGTGTATATAAACTCTTACTTAACTCATGTAATCAATCATATGATGTGAGACTTTGGAATCACACGTGAACCTAACAATCTTCCTCTCCACATTTAGTCATATCACATCGAGTTGTCTCCCTCATAAGCCCGAACGTTATTAATCACTCATGAACATAACAATTTTCCCCTCCACATAATAACGTGACTCTTTTCACATTATTAATCACAATTTCTCCATATAAAATATTAAACATATTCCCTTGTTAGTAGATGATATAAATCTAATAATTTATCTCATAATAAATTAAATAATCCTAAACGTCAGTTGTCACTCGTAAGTGTATGACCACATAGGTTGAACGTTAAACCGGTAGTATTTAATCTCATTAATTACAAATTAAAGTTAATGTCAATACTTCTCAAAAAGCGGATAACGTGAATATCAATATCCAATAAAGACGAATCTGACTACGGATGTATCATTTCATTCTAACGTCCCAATTCCATATCATCCTAGGGTATGATTATGTATGTCAAGCTCTAATAGATAATCAATATACTTCACGTCAATTTTGATGATTGTTGAATAACTTTAAAAAACTTCATTCTTAAATAATTCATTTGTCTTGCCAAGTATTTGGTCAACCATAGGATTACTGACAATATAGAGTTCGCACTCATTATCTAGAGTTGATGGATTCCCTCTTGACTCACCATTAATTATATATGTACTCAATTATACCCGACATTTCGACTAGTATTCGTGCACATTAGGTATCTGACATCAAAATACAATAGGCATTCTATTAATTACTATGACGATCTTATATCAAATAGGAAAACGATATATATTTTTCCTTGAGAGAATTTCTATGTTGACAGAACATGTAATATCACCATTTGTGAAATCTCACTTTTGGTCAATTCAATGATCATATCTTCATATGCATCATCCCATGAGTACCGTCATACATATATTGATCTTCCTGGATCATCGTGGTCCTAGTAAGACGATCATACGATCAACAACAATTTAGATCAAACTTTCTAATACACGACTCTCGTTATTGTTATCTCTATTACGATGTCATGTATACAAGTTTAATGAATGACTTATCATATTGCGAAATCAACTGATATCCATATATGATAACATAAACAATTGTTTATTAATCTCTATTAATAATACGTTACATGTAATGTGCTTAAGAATTACGCATAATGATTGGGCCTGAGTCATAATTCCAACAATCTCCTACTTGGCATTGAACCAATAATTTAATGCACATCAATATGATATTCCACGCATGCATGTCAAACTCTTTTGAACCAAACACCCTAGTGAAACATATCTATAGTATTTTCTTTTCTTTTCACCTTTTAAATCTGAATGCCTCCACGCTCAATATTTTCTCTTATTAGGTAAAATTTCATAATAACATGTTATGACATTTCGTATGATTTTAACTCATTGATTTGTCCAATATCATCATATTGTCACATAATAAAGGAACTACACCAAGTTTAGTTAAGAACTTTCGTATCCAAACAACTTCTTTAGTGGCATCACATGCGACTATATATTCTGCTTCGGTTACTCAATCAACTATCACACCTTGTTTAGATCTCTTTCAATTCACCACTCCACCATTCAAGGTAAAATGTAACTAAAGTTAGACTTGTTATCATTTTTATCGGGCAAATGACAGGTTACTACCTCTAATTATATGTAAATTCTCACTTTACTACCCTCCAGTTCAGTTTATGACGGCGAGAAAAAAACATTTTAGGTGCCATGCAAAATTTTTAAAAGAATGTGACATATAATTGCAGGTGCACCCATATGAAATTTTCGGTATCTTTTATTTTTAGAGTTGAAATTAGTTTATGCAAGACTCGGACAGGGTGAAGCCAATTGTTGAGCAAAGTTTAAAACACGCATTCTATAACACAACTCAACAACACGCACTGCAATAAAATTATGCAAAGTTCAATTATCAGATCAACAGAATCATCTACAGTCTGTCAATAACATCTCTTCCACTAAACTCATGTACTCCTACAATATCTTTCTCCTTTTGGGAAATTCAAATGGTTTTCTTCCTATAGGAGGGCAATGCCAGGTCCAACTCGCAAACCAGAAGCACTAAACTAACTGGAAGTCATACAAAAAAAGAAGGTAAAGCTAGGGTTTTACATGTTCCCTGATAAATTGTTCTGCCTGAGAAATCTCGCCGGTTAAAGCAGAAGCTTCTCCAGATGTTACTTGGTTATGCATATGAGAGAATGTGAACTCTTCTCCAGACGGTACCCCAAGTGTGTAAAAGTCATCTGCAACATCAGCTGCTGATACGGCACTTCTCGATGCCCTTAACTTTTCACTGGAAAATTATGCAACCAAATGAATTAGCATATATTCCCTGATACGGTCAAAATATTTTGCTTGGAATCAAAATAATATACATATCACCACAATTGTTGTAAAACATCATAAACATGTGTTCGGTAATTGAAATGGTGATTTCAAGAAGTTATTTGCATGCTAGACTCGGTACTTGGATGGTACCGAATGATCTTAGAGCATGTGTTCACATACACCAAAATGATGATCATCAGCTGTAACCAATTTATTGGAGGATGTATGTATCAACCACTTCTCAGAACTTCTAGGGATCATCTGGCTCATATTCCGTATTCCCTCCAACACTCCATCTTTATATAAGGTTATCCAATACATTAAGCGATGTGTTACTTTGTATTTTCTTACATTTTCTGCTTGCCAAAATACTGTAGGTTTTATTTTAGCCTTTTATAAATTTACCATAGAAAATAGAGAAGGGGGATTGAGCCTATGACCTTGTTCCCCTTTTTAAAAGGTAATGCTGCATAGACTAAACTAAAGAAATGGATGCATGACCTATGGATGAAGTTGTATAGTTAACCAAACATCAAAGTAGAATTAAAGGATTTATAAGCTATACATTTCCTTCTCTAATTGTCTCCGAATGAACTTTGTGGTATGTGCTGTTACTTTGTCTGTCTTGTTGCAGAGAATAAGTACTGGAACTTTCTTCTTTACAACACTTGCATTAGTCAAGATATCATACAAATACCTACATATATATAGAATCAAATGTCCGAATGTTTGCAGTAAGCATTTGTATATGTGAAGGTGAATGTGGTTGTTCCACTAAATCCAAAAAACAGAAACTCTAAATACATACTCAGAAGCAGCACGGCTAATGGATAAGAATTCCAAAGCATCCACAACAAAAATTATGCCAGCTGCTTGAGGCAAGAACTCGTCTAGTTTGGTTCTAAGACGGGAATGCCCGGGAACATCAACAACATGGACATGCTTGAGCTTATCCTTCTGTTTTAGCATTACAATTAAAATTACAAAGAAGGTTTAGACTATAAACTGTCAGATCGTCAACAATATAAAATAAGATCAATGCCACCACAATTTGTTGCATAAGCATAGAGCTGTGCCCTCGTATTAAGAGGAAAATAATGTGATTATGGATAGAAAATTAAACACAAGAGAAACAACACTTGTCCATATATATGGCTGATCAGATGAACATTTTTTTTACCTTAGTTGTTTCAGAGTATAGAACAAAAGTGTCTTCATTTGGCTCCATTGATGTAGCAGTGCCCTGATGGGATGAACCATCGCGAAGCTGCAGCAAGAATCAACTAATGCCATTTATGTTAATCTAATATCTGATGTTGGATCGGATGGAATGAACTATACCTTTTTTATATGAAATTAAAGAATAATGGTAAGAATAATATGCAGGCAAATAACCATACAGCCTTGAGCGATATGAAATAATAAAGAAGTTACAGGCATTTACAATTATGCTAGTAAATCGTATCTAAACTCCGATATCAACAGGATAGTTTTTCCAACCAATTAAAGGTACTGTGGGTCAGTTAATGGTTCCAGCACTTGCCTGAAAGAAAAGAACAGTTTTCCCACTCCCACTAAGGCCAGTAAGCAAAATAGTATTAGATTTTGAGCGTCTCAACAAGCGAACTGCAGTAAGAAGTGGAAGATCAACAAAACCATAAGTTGTATGTATTAAGTTTTAGACAGCCAAAATAGAGATCAATAAAACCATTGTCCGCTTCTTTTTCCCATTGTCGACCACTTTCTGACAAGTTTGACGATATTACATGCATGCAGTATTTTGAATGACCTCAATGGAGTTAATAACTTAGTACTAGTAGCATTTTCACCTCCCCAAAATTTGATCATAAAATTTCCCATCACCAGCTCGACAGCTCCTACAAGCTATGATGACAGACATATTTCAACCTTAAACCAAAAATTCATTATTCTTCTTTTTCACGGGAATAGGAAACATCAAACCTGAACTGGATAGACAGATACTATACATTCGATAGTTCTCAAGCCCAACTAAGGTGAATCAAGCCCGAGCTGAGAGCATGATCACGCTCAACTAGACTTGAGCCTAGACTCAAGAACCACCTTCACAGGCAGTTAATGTATTACGTCATATCCATTCCATTATCTTTAACTCTTGCTTTTCAGTAAGGGTCTTTTACCAAGATGATCACAGCCATAAACCACCTAATTGACTCTATATCCCTCTCTTTGTCCCCATATTCTTCCTCATGGAAAAAAGAGTACACAATTCATGGTATTAATTATTAGAACTGATTTTGCCCCCCATAACTGGAAAATGCATGGCGCAATGGACAAAGCAATGATATAGCAACCACACAAACACTTCAAGTTCAAATACTAGTTCTCTGCTGATAGATAAAAGATAGCTGACATCAAACCCATCATGAGAAATGAAACTCCAGCATGTAAGTTACACATTATACAAGAAAAAGCTCCAAAATTAAGTATAAAAACAGGACAGTTCACAATCACAATGCAGTGGCTTACGCGAGAAGAGAAGAAACAGGGTAGTGACGAACAGTACAGCAAGAGCCGCGTAGAGCTGAGTGGGGGGTATCTGATTTACATACTCCACGGCTTGATGCGTCCATGGCTCCATCTGGGTCCTAGCCTGCTCAATCCATGGATCCAATTGTTTCCTCGTCTGCACCACCCACTGCTCCAATTCGTACTTCACTTTCTCCATTTCTTGCTCTAAAAAATTCCAGATACAGATATTGTAACTGATCCAGAGAGAAATTGGAGTTGATAATGGGTGCCAAAGTACCTGATCTTTGCTGGAAACTTACAGAGGTGAAGAGCAATTGGGCTTCCCTTCTCTGAGATTAAGCCCTAGAAACATACAGATTTCATCGTCCGCTGTTTCTTTATGTTCAGTGGTATATTAATCCAAAATTGGCAACCTTTTTTTTATTTTAAAACTCAAACTTGATTAAACTCCGCACCCGATTTCTAAATAATAAAAATACAATATCAGCAATCATATAAACGAAATAAATACCTTATTGATTTATAAAGTCAGATAAAAATATTTTTATAATTTTATTTTAGGAGATATCGAATATGTTTATAATTTATAATAATAAAATATAGGTATTAATCGGATTATGTTAATTTATTGGGAGTCTTATGATTTGATATTGGAACGTTAAACAATAGTTTTGCTATCATTTTAAAATAAAATAATTAACTTTCATTATACCAAAAAACATGAATGAGAAATTGATACAATATATCGAGGGTAATGTCAATTTTACGGACGCATTTATTATATAAATAAAAATAAAAATCTCGTACAAAATAATGAACTACTCAATCTATAGACAAGTTAATAAATTCTAGTACCTCAGTGGTTAGGAGATTACTCTCTCTAATTTTAGTATTAGAGATCAATAGTATCGTAAACACTTGGTCTTCAGTAGTAGTTCTTGTCGTACCTAGCTTTTATTCAATTAAGAGACTCCTTCACTTCCAACTCTTCTCCAACCTCGGGCTCCATCCTCTTATTCATCTGGTTATGTTGCTAGCAGGGGGCCACGATAACCTTGGTCCCCAATTCATTTATGTTAAAGGAAACTCTATTAACCATATATACCCTATCAAGCTTGTTTATTAATGTGTTGTCATTCTTGTTAGGCCAATCCCTAACTTATGTATAGCTAGTCTTTGATTTCCTGTTCTCACTACTAAGGGTAAACACAGTTCCAGAATCAAACCGGACGGGACCGGTCAAGAATCGAACAAGACCCTTTAGTTCCAATGAGAACCAAACTCATACTCATGATGTGAGGAACCCGTTTGGTTCTCTAGTTTGATTTCATGACTTTATCCAATTGGAATCGATTGATTCTCAATCTTTACTTTAGTCTATTCGATATTGATCCTGATTTTTAGGCAAAAACTTTAAATTTGTAATTATAACAAGTACTAACAAAAATCAGAAGACACGTTTTGATTATTACAGGTCATTCAAAATATAAAGTGCAAATAAAATAATAATAGTCTAATCAAAATTGAATGATTCTCTAAAATTTAGATAGAATACATTAGATCAAATAAGTATTGCTATTGCATGTCTTACATTTCTTTGCTTACCTCCTCGCTGGCGCTGGGGCTGCGCCGCTAATAAGATCTACCTTTTCGGGGGCAGGGAAGAACATACTTGGCCTTCTTACCTCAATTCGCCCATAAATTTCTTCTTTCAGATGAATTTCTAAATGTCATTTTCCTTATGGAGAACTTGACTACTTAAGATCATGTAGGTCTCATCTAAGCCCTTCTATAGAGGAGTTAAAGGAGAATGAACTCCAGCTCTCGGGGCCGAAGGGAAATTCTTTTATTTAAGAAGGATAAAAAACCAAGTGCCTTCATTATCGGCTTGATCTAGATAATGGTATTTGTATGAAACATTCGAGTAAAATTAGAATAATTTATCCGTTATTGGTGGGATTCTATACTGGTCTCCGTAGCGACGAAAGATTGTGTGTTTGTAGCAATATATCAATGTTACCCTTATTTCAACACACATATTAGTCCTTCAAGTGAGCGTGAAAATTAAAGAAAAGGCAGTAATATTTAAAATCTGAATTGTAAATCGTTCTGGCTAATTGATATTGGCACCTTTACTCAATTCAGTTGAAGTGGTTGAGTTTACAAAGAGTAATTGTCTATCAAGTCATTTATACCAGCAATGGGAGATGGGTATAGAGTCAAAGCGGAAGAAAATAAGAGGCCGAGTGGCCAAGCAACCATTTTTGTGATTGAACAAGTCCCACATCGGGTAGATGGGAGAAATGAGGGACTAAAATGGGTTATAAATTGAAACGGGCTGAACCATGGAACTCACTTACCTGGACGAGGTCAATGAGCGATCAAATAGGCTCATGGCCTAGGGTCGTGACCTCCATTGCACATCAAGGGGGGGTGCGACCCTAAGGTCTGCCCAAGTGGCAGCTCCTGTGTCATAATTTCTGTCAGACGGGGCCTGCGTTCGCGCGGCCCTCTTCCAATCTAAAGTTCTAAATTCTTGTATGTCATTTTCCTCTCTATGACTTGTTAGTAGTACCGTATTTTATTGTTCTTTTGTTGTTGTAAGGCCCACATCGGTCAGATAAGAGAAACGAGGGATTAAAATGTGTTATATATTGAAAGGGATAAACCTTTAAACTCACTTACCTGGACGAGGTCAATTAGCGATCAAGAAGGCTCATGGCCTAGGATTGTGACCTCCATAGCACATTGGGGAGGGGTGCGACCCTAAGGTCTGCCCAAGTGGCAGCTCTAACAATCAATTCTACAAATAAGAGAAGAAAAAAAAAGAATCAATTTCTAATCTGCTACTACTGCAAATGGAAGTCCCTTTGCCTTCTAATGGAAGAACAATGAGAGCTTCACATCAGTTCCAAGCTGATCCCACGTAATCGGATTGTAACAGTTATGACCAAATGACTCCATATCTAACAGCCATGACTCAATGTCTCTGTACCCTTTCAGATCAACAACCTCTTGTCCTCTTGATGACCCCTCATCTGATACATCATCATGACCGTTCGTGTACAGCGTTGGATTGTATGATTGGCTTGATTGTAGCGAATCAGCAGAGGCCTCCATGCTGGTTTCTGAGTAATCTACTGCATAATCTTGAATAGATAATGTTGGCTCTGCTGCTTCTTGCATCTGTAAAGGTAATGGCACATTTCTAGGATTGGGGGATGTTATGATCATGCCTCCATCCCCGGTTAGCTCTTGCACGAGCTTCTTGAAGCTGGAAGAGTCTGTGATGTACACCTTGGGCCGCAACACCTTCATCAACCCTCTCACCTCATGCTTCTCTGTTTTACTCACTTTCTTCCCCATTTTTTTTTGTTTTCAAGAAATGGATGATGTTTGTTGCAAGAAACCAGGAGACGGGTGATATAAATAGTAGATGACATGAAGTTGATGTGTTTGAGAGCGATATACAGCAAGAGGACAAGTCAAAAGCATATAAGAGGCAAAGATGCTGATAATGACGTTTTTATGGCAATTAGGTTTGTGAAATAAGAGTCAATCACATAGCTTATCCATAATTAGCGATCCTTTACTAATTTGTTATTACTTGTTGAAGGAAGATGCTAAGGTTTGTTTGTACTGACATGTCATGAAATGGTGTTGGTCAAGTTTCATATTAGTTTAGCTTCTGTTTTCAGAGATTAATATATGAATAAAGACAAGAAAAGGAGCAGATGTTTGCAGTTAGATTAAGGGTTGATAGTCAGACAAGTCCCTTTTCATGTGGTTCTCAATAAGGAATATAAACTAGACAGTCAACAATCCTTCATTTTGAATTTTTTTTGTTAGCAGATTAGGCTTTATTATCAGTGTTTTAAAATTCGTACTCTTGTGCTTTCTATAACACCAACTCAATTTTATGCAATCATGCAATTTAAATTACCTGTGCAAACCTAAGAAGGTTTTGGCAATTAATTTTTAAAATTAAATTAAATTTAGAAAATAAAAATACTTTAAAATAAAATTATTTATACTAGTTGGTACTCGATGTATTTTATATCTTAAATATTTATTTTTCATATATCATTCTTAATATTTTAATTGTACATGTATATTTTTTTATTGAGTAAAATTTAAAATTAAATATTTAAAATATTACTCCCCAACTAATATCCAATTAATCTCTGGAAGCTTTGCACGACTAGCCCTTTTACAACACTGTTTATTACTAGGTATTATGTTAGTGTTGTCATTTACATTTGAATTCATGAGTTTAGTTATTCAAGAGAGACAGAACATAGGGCCTTCCAACATCACCTGTTCATACTCACTTAGCAAACACAAATCTCATTCACATCGATTGATACATTTCCCTGTCACAAATTTTCAAAGGGAAAAATAAAATATAGATGAAAGGAAAACAAAAACTAACATAGACCTCAAAATTGAAGACCATACTCTCGAGCTGCATCGGTAACTGCTGCAATGCATCCATAGTATAGTACCCCCTTCACTACACCATTTGGACATTACGGCAGTGCGTGTATGGTGAGTGTGCTGCCCTTAACAACTCTTATGGCAGCACACTCTTTACGTGCGCTGCTCCATAAGAGCCATTAGGGCAGCGCATGCAAAGAGTGTTGCCATAATTTGTGCCTATGGCAACACACTCTTTACATGTGTTGCCCTTAATCCAATGTTACAATCGTCACAGCAACAATAAGGCGCCGAAAACCACTTATCTGACCCTCTTTTTCAAAATCGGGACGAGCTAAGCGGACGAGCCGCTGATTTCGCCGGAGGAGGGTTGGGGAGGATTAAAAAATGGATAATAAGGATTTTCTTTATAAATTTTATTTATCAAAATATTTTGAAAAGTAGCTAATTTTAAAAAAATATATTTAATTAATTAAAAGTGTGTAATACATATTTTATATTATAATATGTTTGTTCAATACATGTTTTCTAATTAAAAACGATATTTATTGAATAAGTATATTAATTTATATTAAATTAATTTAAAAAGTACAAAAATGAAAATTTGCCTCGTGTCCCGCCTAACGCTTTCTACAACCTTTGCCTTAATCTGACAAAAAACAATATTACAGCACACACCGATACAATTCAGATTCCACAACTCGAGAAAATTACTATCGACCTGCAAGCTTTTGTTCCGGTCGAGCCCCCCGCAATCATTGGAAATCCAAAAATCACCCATGAATATGAAAAAGTTCACACGAGTTACTTTGCAGGCTATTTTTTGTGTGAGAGGAAGACAATTGTTGTTCAAGCAGAACTATTAGGGCAGCACATGCTGTGCTGCTAAAATCAATGGCAGCGTACTTTGAAGCCTTTAGCAGCACGTTAAGTGCCTTGGTTTTTAGGGAAAAACTTGGTAGTGCTTGGTCATAGAATACCTTTGTGATCCCTTTCTCCAGGTAAAACTTCACAATTTTAAACCCCAAGGTTCACCTCGATAAGGGAAGTTCACATCTCCCTAGTGTTTTCAGGTCCAACTCACAACCCCATAATTGCAAGTGCAATTCAAAGGAAATTAAAGTGAATCGATCCTACTAGCAAGACTCACACTTTACAACAATTGACCAGTTACAAACACCAATCGACTCAAAAAAATACATAAATCAATGCTACAAGTAACATACTCATCTTAAATATTCGTTGATAGTTTCTAAAGCATGATAGACGTTATTGACTTGAACCCCCATCCATTTCAGGTTTCTACAAACTTCACACATTTTCACCCGTAACTTCAAGAAAATAGTTCAATTTCCTTATTGTTTAAAGCCCAAAAGCCATAATTTTCAAAAGTTCGGCTACACACAAAAAAAATCTTTTTCCACACATGGCATTATTTCTTTTTATGCTCTTCTCTTTTTTTTCCAGGGCTTTGATATACGGTTCGGGGCTTTCAGACTTTCTCCACTTGGTGTGCAACCCAATTGGGACCACACTTTCACGGATACACACATCCTAGACCTCTTTCCTCCCTTTTAAGATGTATCAATTCGGGGCTTAAGCAAATCTTGATACAATTTGCCGATCAAAAAAAAATTCTGGGCTTAAGACTTCTTCCCTTTTTGGAAAGATACACACATCGTAAGCTCTTTCGAATCACGCGCCGTCTTTTGTTTAACACATATCACAAATCACATGCCACATACTTAATCAAATATAATCGGTTGAGCAGTTAAACAATTCATGTACTTTATTCCTACCACTTTTACTACGTGGTTTAACCATGTGAATTACTACCTTCATTTTCAATTCCCATGGACGTAAAACATGCTACTAAACTCAACACCCGACTCTTAGCATGCATACTAAACCAACACCTATTTTTTTTCACGCACACAAATGATAAATATGATATGTAATTTGACCTACATTATCATGCAATACTTACACACCTCCCACTAAAAACTTGCACGGTCCCCCGTGCGAAAATCAGAAACAAAGTCTCAAAACAGTATACACACAAATATGGGAAATGAAACGATCAAGAGTCGTCCAATCCCATGTGGGTTTGACTATGATGGTTCAACCTGAAATGGTTGAACATGTCCACCATCCCCTGGTGTGTTAGTCCTGATCTCGGGTATATTTGTTTGGAAATAGGGATGGATCCCACAGATCTTGAATCGTGTGCTTTATAACAGATGTCCGCATGGGTGTCACGACCTAGATGTTACTGCCGTGACATCTTATCTTCAAAAGCCCATGACCTCAACTAGTATGCCTTCATGACCCGTGCAATCTTCCTTGCCATGGCCTTGACTGTCACTGCCGTGACGTAGCCAATCCTTTAGCCTGTAAAAGTATCTTGAATCTACCTCGTTACCCATGCACTCCATAGTGTCACGATCGTGACATGGCCGTGTCTTGAGCCCATGACACTAAGTTGGGATATGTTTTCTTTTGGTTGCAAGACCCATGAGGTGGTGGTTATCATGGTCGTAACATGCATTTTTGTTTCAGTCGTGACATCCAAAACTACACCGTTTTCCCTTTTCCATTTGGTTCAACGCCCACTACCTGAATAGAAAATTCTTAACATTTAGCTTATAAGATTTCAAATCCCGTAACTTACAATAGCAACTAAAATTTTATAATATGTTGACAAAAAATACTAAATTTCTCATGTAGAAATAATAAAAAGAAAAACTAAATAATAACCATGAATATAAATGAAAGGGATAATGACAGATTACCCCTCTTAAATACACGACATTTTTACTTAAAGCCTATCAACTAAAAACATGTTTTATATGGTACTCTAAGTTTATTAATGTTTCATCTTACTCATTTTTGTCAACTTTCAGTTTCTTTTGTTAATAACAAAAATATTCCCAAATTAAAAACATTATTTTTTTTATAAAAATAATTTAACAATTTTGTAAGCATAGGAAGAGTAATTATGAGCCTCTACTTTGGAATTTATGTATCCAAGTAATTAATATTAGCAATAGGAGACGAAAGTATAAATGGGCAGACCAAGCTTGTATAACAACTCCAATGTGGACTTTAGACCCAATCTCAATTGAATGAAAG
>JAYMTP010003046.1:0-17934 GCA_036897365.1 Geranium brycei | reverse complement strand
GGATCCGGGCGATGCTCTGTACAATTATGGAAGAAGATAACAAAGTTACCTAATGACCCCCATTCACATGTTAAAAGACCAATAAAAAAACACAACTTTGAGTTATTTACGCTCAATGCCACCTCTTCAATCTCCACCATTGCTCATCTCATCTAACGACTGAAATATATTCCTATTTTCCTATTTAAATGTAAGGTTCCCACTAGAATATCTCTCATTTGTTTATATTCAAATTAGTTTAAGAAAAGAATTGTAATCCAACAAAATCTTAATCTACATTAAATTTATTTGCTATTATCATTTTAATTTATTAATCAAAATTAAATTTACTTAAACAAAAAAATTAACAAATTATTTAAATTCTACATTCTAGAAAATAGAACAACACGCATTCACTTGGCATGTGAAGATTTTTCTTATATATACTAACAAAAATTCTAAAATTTAAAATAATAATGCATCTAGCTTGATAGTTTTTATGCTATATTTTTATCATGCAACTCCAACTCAAAATCACTAAATTTAAAACAACAATTTTCGCCGATCACTCTGAATTTCTTTCAAGTACAAACAAGTTAAACTTATAACTAACCTTCAAACTTAGTTGATTAAATATTCAACTCATATAAACCAATTAACCATAAGGATCACATATTTGTGTCCTTTTCTTCCATTTTCAGTTGGGCTGAAATTGAGTGAAACTCGAATCAGTACCAACCCATATATATCTTTCTCGAAGTCTCAGTGACTGTCTTCAAGGAACTGTACTCTGTGCTGCACTCCACCTCACACTACCACATCATATCCATCAATCAACCATCCAATTCTCACTCCCAATCTACCCACCACGTGCTTCTCACGCGCCACTTCTTTTCAATCAAAAGGGTAAAATTAAAAAAAAAGACAGTTTTGTTTTGTCTCTGTAGAGAGAGAGAGAGAGAGAGAGAGAGAGAGAGTCAATGGAGGAGACGAGCAAGAGGAAGAAGAAAGGAAGGCCCTCTCTCTTAGATCTCCAAAAACGCAACCTCAAGGAACAACAACAACACCACAGCAGCAATAACTCCGCCCCTCATTCCACCCCAATTTACGAATCTGCCACCGCCAACCGCCGATCCACTCGCCGGAACCCTAACCCCGACGAAGAAGAGGACGACGAGTCTGAACTCGAGAAGCGGAGGGAGAAGAAGCTGAAGCTTCTCCTGAAATTGCCGCAAAACCACAATTCGGACCAAATCGATGATAAGAGGAGCAAAATCAATCCGATCGCTGATGGATCTGACGCTGCCAAGGTATTGAAAGTTTTGGGTGATTTTCGATTGACAGTGAGAGTGGTCTGTGTGTCTGTTTTGGGGAATATATAGATGTTGATTTTGGGGATTCCTTGAAATTTGGACCAAATTGTGTTGGGGTGTTCTAGAATCTATATCCCAAATGCTCTGCTGTTGACTTTGTCAGGTTGTGAAAATTACAAAAAATGGGTTTTTTCTTGTGAGTGAAAAAATAGATTTTTTGGATGTGGGTATTATTGATTTGAATGCTGGGTTGAGGTTTTGTTTATTTATTTAGATTTATGCTAAAAATGGTCACTAAATTTGTCTTTTCTATAATTATTATTTGGTTTCACTGGATCTGAATTCTTAACTGTCATTTTTTTTCCTTTTTGGTGCACCCAATGCCATGCTAGTGCCACTCACCCTTTTTGAAGCTACTCCTTGTACCAAAAATGCTTTGCCTTTTGCTATTCTTGAGCTTTTGTAAATGACCCATATGGGTTTGAATGTTTCAGGGCCAGAGTCCTGTTTCTGGTGCAAACCCCACAAGCAACCAGCAAGGTTTGTTAACAATCTGGAGATCCCTTTTGCTGAAAAGACAGTTTGTTAACCATGTGTATGATTGATTATGAGTTCAATTATGTGCAGGGGCTCAGGTGGATTTGGGGCCCTCAACTCCTTTACCAGATACAAAACTGTTATTGTTTATCCTTGATAGGCTTCAAAAGTGAGTCTTTCATCTTTTCTCAAATGGGAGTGGTTTTAGTGCAATTAACTCTTGTTTTGAATGTTTGGCTGAGTGAGTTATTGATTTCAATTTCAGGAAGGACACTTACAGCGTCTTCTCTGAACCAGTGGACCCCAAAGAGGTATTTGTGATAATGAGGATGCATTACCTTGGAAAGACTCAAGTGCCTTATGCTTTGTCTTTGATATTTATGTTGTGCAGCTTCCGGACTACCATGAAATTATAGAGCAGCCCATGGATTTTAGTACTGTTAAGAAGAAACTTGCTGGTGGAGCTTATGCCACCTTGGAACATTTTGAGGTTTGTCAATATGAATCTCATTAGGCCTTTCATCATTTCGTTTGTAGCTTTACTTGTTCGTTAACATTAGGATTTTATGGACAAGAACCTGATATATTGTTGACTAAACTAGTTGGAGGAAATGGGTTTCTGCTGAACCTGTGCTTCACAGTTGGCACTTTAATGCATCAAATTGTGAAGAAGGCCCATTAATATAGGTTCATAGTTATGCATGACAGGTGTCTGTTTTATCAGTTACCTATGGAAAAAAAAGTAGAAAGAAAAAAGGAAAATGAAGAAAGAAAAGGAAATTGTTTTCCACAACTAAATGGACCCCAACTATTTTCTTGTTTATCTGTAAACATATGGTTTCTTATTCTGTTTGTATAGCTAAGTATTTGCTCATTATGTTAAGAGCAATTTTTTGTCTTTGAAATTACTTTGTACAAATTGTTTTTGTTGTATGCTATGTAGGCTAATACTATATTTTGATCTTTAATCCTTCCATTCTTGACACTGCTTTTTATGTAGTTAGTTAGATGATTGACATAATCCATTGGTGTTGTTTGGATTCATGCAATGTTTTTGTTGTTCATTTATGATAAATTTAATATTTTTTGAGGATTGAATGTTTGTTATATTTTCATGCAGAAAGATATTTTCTTGATCTGTGCAAATGCCATGCAATACAATTCCCCAAATACTATATATTTTCGACAGGTGAGTTCAGTTCATAGCACATTTCTTTTCTGCATGATATTTATTTTTATATGTTATCTGAGATGCTGGCTTTTTTGTCAGGCGCGATCCATCCAAGAACTTGCAATAAAGAATTTTGAAAATTTAAGGCAAGATAGTGATGATAATGAACCAGAGCGCAAAGTAGTAAGAAGAGGTAGACCTCCAACTAAACATTTGAAGAAGCCTCTAGGTAGACCACCTTTGGAGAGGACTGGTGCAGAGTTCTCTGATCCAACTCTTTCTACCGGGGGAGTAAATATCATCTCGTCCAATTATGATATGAGAAAAGGAGCTCGTTTAGACCAGTCAGGCTTCACACATACCTCTCATAATACCGATCCAAATTGGTTGGCTCAGAACAAATTTGACAAGAATGATGAACTATCAGGTTCAAAACTAAACCAACTTTGCTTCAAAATCATCTTCAATAGTGAAGTTTTCATAGTGTTTGTCCGTCTTGTCCCCACATATACAGTTTATTGAGGTTGAGCTGCTTGCACTCTTCCTACAGGTTCTATGTTGAAGGGCAATTCAATGAAGCTTGGAAAGAACCAATTTATACCTGACGAGAACAGGCGTCACACATACAAGCAGTTTCATCCTTCAGCTGGAGGTCGAGAGCCTTCTGTATTGGCCACTTTCAGTGTCGAGAGAAAGCAATTGATGGCTGTAAGTGGCATCTTCACATTCAGTGTTTTTTCCTTTCACGATTAAAGGGAACCTATTCACTTCTATGTGGCTCACGGAGATGGGCTGTTGTATGGCCTCAAATTTTAATCTGTCTGGACCAAATAATTTTGCTAATGAACAGGAATGACCTCTGTTAGTACTTGTGTGAGTCATTGTCATTGCAGGTCGACAACTTAAATAATAGGCATACCATGTTATGTACACCCTACCACATGGCCTGGTAGAACGTAGACATATACGAGGTGACTTGTCATGTGGCCCTGACTTCGTCTGGGTTTTATGTGACACAGGTGGGACTTCACTCTGAGCAAGGTTATGCAAGGAGCCTTGCACTTTTTGCCGCGAGTTTGGGGCCTGTCGCTTGGAAAATGGCATCCAAGAGAATAGAAAGGTCATTGTCAGTTGGTGTTAAATTTGGACCGGGATGGGTTGGAGAAAATGACATCCTCCCGCGGAAACAGATAGTTCTGCCTGCACCCCCGCTCAGTCAGCTTTCATCATCACAGTCGTTGCCTGTTGCCGGGGATTCAGTGGATTGTATAGAAGATGAATTACCACAGAAGCAATTGCCTTTGCCTCTCCCTCCAACGTCCGAACCAATGACAAAAAAATCAGAAGCCAGTGCAGGACTTAATGGGACCAGGCCAAGTGTTCCATTTCCAGTTGAGCAGGGTCATGTAGTTGGCCCAGGCATGAATGGAATAAATCTTCCAGCTCAGAGGCCTACAGGAATAAGCTTTCACTCATCTCGAGTGGCTGATACAGAGTCCAGAAGCGACAGTAAGCTTGTCCATCAAGCGACTATGGACATTGTGCTAAACTCAGAAGAGCCTAGGCATGTAGAAAGCAGGAGTGAAGAAGTAAAAGCTGGCAGTGAGTCAGAATCGTCATCCCCAAGATTAGGGGGTCAAGAAAAGCCATCTCGGGATCGAAAACCCAAGTCAGATTTGGCCTCACCCGACTTGAACATCCGATTCCAGTCTCCAGGATCTCCTAGAGTGAAGCCAGATTTAGGGTTGCAGCTTTGAGAAGAAACTATCTAGTTGTTTTTATTCTTGCAACAGCTTAACCATAACATAAAGGTCCCAGCCCCAGGAAGAAGACCACCATGGAGAGCAGAGCCACACCTCTAACTGCAGTGTAAGTTTAACGTATCATATTGTTTTAAGAGAGAATACTCATAGTGTGTTGTATAGATTGAATTTGTAGGGGAAGTAGGAAAGGTGAGTTTGTTACCAGATATTGGTGTAATTATAATTCACATATTGAATTAAGAAGAGAGAACACAATGCCATGAAATTGAAGTGAAGAGGGAACACGAGTAGCGCTATGACATTGACACCATATAGCAAATCAAATTACTGATTTTCAGTTCACGGAATTGCTCCAAGTGATGCACTCAAGTAAAAACTCGATTATGTACAAACTTACAAACTAATGTGAGCCCTTACATCAAAACATTAATGGATGTGACTAAACATTTTACTAATGACGTTTTGGGTAATTTTAATGAAATTTTGAGGTATTTTAGACTTTTAGTGCACACAAATTTTCATTTTTTAATGTGCAAGTTTGTTGTATGACATGTGAGTTTTGCTCTTGAAGACTTCCTTAAGAAAATTCATCGTCAATCTGCAACATATGAGCTTTGTTTTTGAAGACTTACAATTTTTTTTTTGTTTTCTTTGAAACCCAAATGATGGACTATATTATTTCAGATCCAAAGCAACGGCTTCCATGAAGCCGGGTGAGACAATCCCCCGACCTAGCTTCAAGTCAACATAAAACAAAGCGGCCTTAGCAAGACTATGAGCCACTCCATTAGCAAACTTATTAACAAATACAATAGAAACAGAATTGAGACTTCGCAATTGTTGCAACATTTTGTGACTCTCTATCCGGATGTTACATGTAATATTGCAACATGTCTTGACATAATTAGGATCGTTCATAGTTCTATTTTGCCAAATTATGTCACTTTGAATTTTGGTACTTCAACAAAAATCTAACAACTTGCTCATAAAAAAACAAAAATATAGCCCATTATTCCTTTTAATAGTTTCAACTCCTTTTACATGTTACTTTTTGTCTTCCGTTTCATTTCATTTTCACTTACGAGTATCTTGTTTTAGCCCTTGAATTTTAGTTTTGTTATTCCTCTTATGGAGATCGATTAAAGTCTAACTAAAATATTCAGTTTGACTGATAAAAAAACTATTTATATGTAATTCTTCAAGTATTTTGGGTATAAGATTTAATCTTACCACCTAGATGGGATTTTTTTCAAATAAATTTGGAAATAATTTGTCCTGATTATTTCATGTGTACTATTGAAGTTCTATAGTGTATTACATTTTTGTTCTAGGGATGGCTAACTCTGAAAAACTCAATGTCCCTGATCCAATTGTATTGGTTTGAAGGGAATTTTGAGGTTTTGCATTGAGAATTTGTAGACCACTAATTATGAATGTAAACAATAAAACGAACACTAATAAAGAAAATAGTATATGTGTACCAGAGATGATTGAGAAGACCGAGGATACAAAAGAGAAGAATGTCCGAATCCAACAATGTTTCCTTAAGACAAGATTGCTCCCTCTGCGACACTGAAAGGTTCACCGAGCAATTGCCTCCCAAGATCAAACAGACTAAACCACTAACAAGTGCTACGAATAGTGGAGTCTGACGATATAACTATTGATTTGTATTTAAACAATAAGAGAGAAAGAGTTAGGAAGAAGATGATTCAGAAAGATCATGAATTTCCTATCCAATTTCAATCTTTAAAATAGGAGAGTTTACACTGTTTCGAACATACACACTTGTTCAATGTCTCTTCTGGAAAGGTTGCGACCCTTAAACCAAAAGGTGCTCCTTTTTAAAGCCAGAGACGTTGTATGGTTGAAATGAAAAGATGCATCCATTAAATGAAAAAATCATCTAGATTCAATGGTTGGAATGATAATATGCATCTTTACATGCTATAATCTCATTCAATTTACATGGTTTTCAACAGAATTTTATATCGATGATCCAACTTTGTACCCCACTCACCCCGACGTATGAAAAAACAGATACATATATTTAGCTTCCATGTTCTAGACGAATCCAAATCGGCGTTGTTTTTGTCCCACCAAACGTCCTTCCATGTTCTTCTATTAGGATTTGCTTCTTCCTTCATTCCCATCTCATTCCCTACTTCATTTGAACTTTCAGAGGTCCCTTCTTCTATAGTGGAGTTGATCTCCGATTATGTTTTCAAGCCTTAAGCTCTCATCACCGATCTGGGTTCGTTTGTTGGAATTTCATCGGTTGTGCCACTGTCTCCTTTGGCTTGGTGGTGGGTGAGCTTCGCTCTTCGGCGTCAGTTTCCTGATCTTCGGGGTTGTGGGCTCTGTTGCTGGTGATGAGGACGATTGGTTTTGGTCGCTCGTTCTAGCGCGGTGTCCCCTTTAGAGGTGGTAGGTTCCGGCGGCTCCGTTGCTGGTGTCGAGGACGGTTTCTGTCGCTCGTTACAGTGCGGTACCTCTTGCGGCAGTGGGTTCTGGCGACGTTTTGTCTCCCTGGCTCGGGGTCGCCTCGCTGGCGTCGTTTCGGTTCCTTAGGTTGGTGTCGGCGGGAGTGCGTCCTCGCGTGGCTTCGTGGGGGTTGGTTCATTGCCCAACACTTTTGTGTTCTTTGGGCCATGCTTTTCCCCTCCCCAAGGAATCAATAGAAAAAAAAAATTCCTTATGATACACCAAATCCGGCTCGGTTATTGATACGGGCTTGACAGATAAGGACATAGGGATGGTAAATAGTTTAGTTCCATCTTCGATTAGCCAGTAATAAGAATGAAAGGACTCCTTGTGCCGAACACAAATAAGAGGATCGAGGTATTTTCTCTGCCCCTTTTCAAACTCGATGAATGTTAGTTGACTCTATATTTCATGATCCCCCTTCCCCGCATGCTTATGTTCTCGGGCCGGCTGATGGGTCTTCTTTGGCTATGCTCTCTGGCCCAAGTCTCATAAGCTCTCAAGGATGTATAGTTTCCAACCAAGTTGCTCTCAAGCCCAAGTTTTAAAGGACTCTCAAGGATGTCAAGCTTTCATGAAGAAGCGGAGTACTCTCTCATTTTCTCTCTTGTTTCTTGTAGTCATTTTTCAACTTCATCTTTCAATTTTTTGAAATTAGTTTAAGGAGCTCTTTTGAGGTCATCTCGGTTTCTCTTTGTCTTCCTTATCTCAATTCTCTCAATTGTTTAGTATTATGTAATTTGCTGACCTCGTTGAAAAAAATTAGTTTTGTTTATAATACAATCTCCCTTTGCTGAAAAAATATAAATATATTTAACTACACATGATTCTCATTTTACTATACAAAAACTTTTTTTTACAAATAGCTCAATTTATATGTTGTTACAAACAGAATAAGAATATGTAACCTTTAACTTATATTTCAATGTAAAATATCGAAAATGTTCTTAAATGTCTCTCTGACATTAGATAATGTTTGTCATTTTACTTCAAATTTTAGTTAAAATTAACGAAAATTATTAAGCTTTACAAAATCGAATTTACGAAAAAAATTGGGTATAGTAGTTATATGTTATTTTTTTTGACAATAAGCTCAGACTTTATTCATGAAGCCTCAACCACAAGTACAAAAGTAAGGGTCGACGGAAAAGAACCGTTCTCAAACTCACGATCAGAGCCCGAACGGGCAAGAGCGGCCATTTGATGGACTGCTTTATTTCCTGATCGTTTCACAAAACAAACTATTATAATATTTACATATTGCAGTAAAGCTATACATTCATTTAAAATAATAGCCGATGGACCTCTTCGAAGCTCTGGACGGCACAAAAATGAAACAGCCCCCAAACAGTCTAATTCTAAGATGACGTTTGAGTAGCCAAGATCCCGAATCCAATTGATCCCCTCCCGAATTGCTAGAGCCTCAGCTATCAGTGCGTCACCCGCTCCCTCAACGAACACTGAACGAGCTCCCAAACAGGAACCTTGATGATCTCTGATAACTAAGCCCAGGCCCAGACCTATAGGATCAGACAAGATAGCACCATCTGTGTTGATTTTATATGTTATTATTCTTAAAAAAAACATTCTAAACACACATGTTAATTGAAAATTATTTTTTAAATGTGATATAGATATTTAACTTGAATACATTTTATGGAGCGTAAATTTGTCGAACCCGTCGAAGATCTGGGAAGGAATGGAAAATCGAGGTTGAGACAGAGAGAGTTCGGTTTCCAACTTCACCCAAACACAAAACGGTGCCCTCTTTCTCTATTCTCTCCTCATTTCCCAACTTCTGCTTCCATTCTCTGCGATTGATTATTTCATAATTTCTTCACTTAAATTCGGGTTCCCATATATATAGGTTTTAGTTGAAATCATGGGTCTATAGTATATCTTGTGGAGGATTGATGGGTTAGGTTACTTCTGTGAGTATTTTGTTTTTTATTTCATTTCGTTGGCTTCTTGAATTTGGCAGGCAGTGTTTCTGTTTTATGCTGGGCATTTCTAAGTTAAAAGGAAGAAACTTTTTGGGGGTTGCATTTGTTTGACAATAGGTTCAATGCGACCCTCAGCTCTTCTCTTGCCTTCAAATCTGCCTAATTTGATTAAACAACTATCATGTTGTGGGAAATGGCAAGAATTGGTTTCACACTACTGTGAAATGAATAATGTTGGAGTTAGACCAACAGACCCTTCAGTTTTCCCTTCTATTGTTAAAGCGTGCTCATACCTATCGTTTAGGCACGGGGAGTTTATTCGTGCATCTTTGATCAAGCAAGGGTTCGAATCGCTCACTTCTGTTGGTAATTCAATAATGGACCTGTACGCCAAATATGGCCACTTGGGTTCTGCTCTGAGAGTTTTTCATGACTTGAAGAGTAGGGATTCGGTTTCTTGGAATATATTGATTCATGGGTACCTTAATCAGGGTGCGTCAAGAGATGGTTTGTGGTGGTTTCAGCAAGCTAGGGTTGCTGGATTCGAACCCAACATTTCCACGTTGGTGCTTGTGATTCGGGCGTGTCGTAATCATAGTTCTACCGTCCAAGGACAAATGTTGCATGGTTACGTGACTAAGAGTGGGTTTTCGGCTTTTTGTTCTGTTCAAAACTCTTTGTTGGGTATGTATGCGGATGAGAACATGGAGTGTGCACAACGACTATTTGTTGAAATGTGTGATCAAGATGTTATATCTTGGAGTGTGATGATTAAGGGTTTTATGCAGATAGAGGATCCTGGGGTTGGGTTGCGATATTTTCGGGAGATGATATCTAAGATGATTGAACCCGATGGTGTAATTGTGGTTAGTGCTCTTAAAGCCTGTGCTAGTTTGAGGGACGTTTCTATGGGAAGATTGCTCCATGGATTGGTGATACGTAGAGGTTTGGATTGTGATTTGTTTGTTGGGAACTCTTTAATCGATATGTATTCTAAATGCTCTGCTGTTGATTCAGCCTATAGAATATTTAATGAGATGCCGCAAAAGAACAATATCTCCTGGAATTCTATCTTATCCGGATTTGTCCTTAACGAGAAACATTCAGAGGCCCTATCACTTTTTCGCTCAATGAACAAGGAAGGCATGGAGGTTGATGAGGTTGCGCTTGTAAATATTCTTCAAATATGCAAGTATTTTGTCCTCCCAATGCACTGCAAGTCAGTTCACTGTGTAATTCTCAGGCAACATTTTGACTTGAATCAATTGTTGATAAATTCTTTAATCGACACGTATGCACGCTGCTATTGTGCCAATATTGCGTCAAGTCTTTTTGATGGTGTGAAGATAAGGGATGTAGTGTTATGGAGTACTATGATGGCGGGGTTCACTCACTGTGGAAAGCCAGATGAAGCAATAGCTGTGTTTCAACAGCTGAACCGGGCACAAGTGGATCCCAATGCTGTCACCATTATAAATCTGATTGAGGCATGCACGCTTTCTGCTGACCTGAAATGGTCGAAGTGTGCCCATGGAATTGCAATCAGAAGAGGCTTTGAATCAGAAGTAGCAGTTGGGACTGCTATAGTTGACATGTACTCCAAATGCGGAGCGCTAAATCCTTCGAGAAAGTCATTTGACCGAATTCCCCATAAAAACATAG
Organism: Geranium brycei; assembly: GCA_036897365.1. NCBI lineage: Eukaryota > Viridiplantae > Streptophyta > Magnoliopsida > Geraniales > Geraniaceae > Geranium > Geranium brycei. The sequence continues at coordinate 7,082 of JAYMTP010003046.1, read as the reverse complement.
TCTCGTGGAGTGCAATGATAGCTGCATATGGAATGCATGGCCATGCACATGAAGCTTTAGCGCTGCTTCCCGAAATGAGGCGAGTTGGTCTGAAGCCGAATGCAGTGACTGCACTGTCGGTTTTGTCTGCGTGTAGTCATGGGGGTTTAATCGAAGAGGGGCTCTCCTTTTTTGTAGCGATGGTCCAAGACGACGGGATTGTCCCTGGATTGGAACACTATTCATGTGTGGTTGACATGGTGGCTCGGGCGGGAAGACTGGATAGTGCATTGCGTATAATAGAAAAGATGCCGGAACATTTGGAGGCGAGTGCAAGTGTTTGGGGAGCGTTGTTGAGCGCTTGTAGGACGTATGGAAACATGGAGGTGGGGGCAGCAGCCGCCAAACGTGTCCTTGACTTGGATCCCGGGAACTCGACAGGTTACATGCATGCAATGAGTTTGTATGCAATGGGCGGGCTATGGACCGATGCTGCGAAAATGAGGAAGTTGGTGAAAGAGAAAGGAGTGAGGGTTGTTTCGGGTTATAGTTTGGTGTGTATCAATGGCAAAGCATGTAGGTTTGTTGCCGGGGAGGACTCCTCCCACCCAAAAAGAAATCAGATACACAAAATGATAAAGTGGTTACATAATCCTCTGAAGGTTGATGAAAGCAAGCATGATTTATGGAGTGGTCTCATTATTCAACAAGGGAGTGATGAGTTTTGGTGATTCTGAGAAACTGAGTATAGTTCCATAGCTCAAGAATCCGAGTCTTAAAATACACTTGAGCAACAACAGAATTAGTCTTTTGGTTAAGAGATTATATATACAGTTATATGCTAGCTTAGGTTCTGTACAATATCATATTGGAAAATTTTATACAGTTTTGTACCAGCTTTTATTTTAATCCTAATTTCCTTTGTACAATTTTGCAATACACAAAACCAGTTGAAATTTTGTTTGAAGAAGAAAGTCCTATGCATTCTGATCCAAAAACAAAACATGGAATGCAATAAGTGTGTATTGTATTGTATCCACAAGTTGAAAGCCCTATGAATGCCATGTCATGTATGTTTCTCTACTTGCTCTATTATGAAATCTTCAGTTCCTTACGATATATCTATCTCAAAATGACTAATAGTCTTTTACATGTCGTGTCCACAATATTGGAGTTTAAGGGCCTGGATTTCCCAAAAGTCGCTCTACTGCAGCATGAACATTTCCGGAAGTTGCACGCAGTGCCCTGATATTATCTTGGACGTCAAAGAACCCCATCTCTTCAAGTTGGTAGAGTTGGGTTGCATACAGCTCTTCTGCTGCTTCTGCAATCCATAAAAGATAATCAGAGGCCAAATAACAACAATATGTCCTTCTGTTTTATACTCGAGAAACAAGAGACAACTCTAACCATCAGATGTGTTTGGACTGACACTACCAACCCCAAGACTGCCAAACATATTCATCAACATATCCAGATTAGCATTGTTGTTTGCCATTCCACCACCACTTTGACCTTGCTCCCTGTGCAAAAGAAGTATCAAAACCAATGATGAAGTGCTTTTTTTGGCTATAGTACGATTAAGCATGAACTGGATCGGTATGATATTTGGGAGAGATTTCGTATTGAAAAAAGAATCAAGGTGTCTTCATGCTCTTTATATCACCCTTAATTAATTGCAACATAATGTCTCTCACATCTATTTTTGTAAATAGGATTCAAATGGGACCCCTTTTTTTCGGGCCAAAATTGCCACAATATATCAATTAACATGCTACTATAAAAAGTATTGCATCACATATTAGTACTGCAAAAAAACTATGTCTAATATGTTACACAAACTGTCATATTAAATAGAGGTATGTTCCTACTTACTGGGTTGACTGTGGTCGATTGAGCAGAGGTAGAAGCGACTGTTGTAAAGTTAGCATTTGCTGGGAGAGAACAACAATGATAGGTCAGCCATAAGCGATGATAACAGTGTGAAAATGTTAAAAATACCACTTTAAGTTAACAATGACATGGCTACATACATCATTACAATTTACAGCAATGCACTCCCTCTGTCCTTTTATCACTGTCCACTATACTAAAAATGATAGAACTATTTATTGTGTGCAGAAGTCAAATAGGCCACTATTGTAAATGTAGGGAGTGTATGGATAACTAAAAGGCTATGCCATGCCTTACACTGAAAGATTGCTGCAACTCAGTTCCATAACAAGAGGCAACTGTGACAAAATGCTACTATAAAGAATGTACCTGCATTGCCTCGGGTGAAGTAAGCTGACGAAGCAGTTCAGGATTTTGCATCATTTCTCTCAGCTGAGGATTTGAATCAACCATGCTACGCAACTGAGGATTGAGATTGAGAACCTAAAATTCAAAAACTCATTTGTGAAATTGTCAATCAGGGTAAATTAGGGTTAGTATTATGTTAGGCCATTGGTCGACCCACATCAATTTGAGGGGGGTGTCAATCAGGGTAAATTAGGGTTAGTATTATGTTAGGCCATTAGGGCTAGTAGTATTATGTAAAGCCCATTAGGGTTAGCCCATTAGAGTTTAGGTTTGGTTTATTTCCTATCGTTCCCTATATACCTCTATTGTAATTCACAAGCAAGTATAATCGAGTTGAACCAAGTATTCATCAATAAACCTTGGAGATTGACAGAAATGAACCAATGATATAACCACCACCTCAAAAATTTGAGTCTAATCTAACTATTTGAAGCACCTGGTTCACATATTGGGGATTGGAGAGGAGGCTCTGCATCATCTGTGATATAGCTGGATTTTGCATCATCTGATTCAACTGCGTCGCATCTGGCATGCCATTAAGCATGCTCTGCATATCAGGCAGCAGACCAAGCCCTCCAAGACCACCGACACCCAGTGCTGCTCTTGCTTCACCAGCAGGAGTTGACCTTGTTGTAGTGTTCGCCTGGGTTCCCCCTGACCATTTACAACATATAGTAAATGATGTGTAACATCAAAGGAAAAGGTTGCAACAACATTCACATTACATTCAATGCTTCTGGTAAGTACGAAAGATTTGATACAATCTGAAAGCATACAGACAGAACCTAATATAGTGGTAGTGACTAAACTATGTTAGAATTGGTATAATGACATGAGGCTAACTTGCTCTAACTAACATGACAAGTCATATAGATGCAAGAAGAGACTCAAAATGAGATTCAGGTTGCACTAGAATCTCCCTTCCAATTGTATTTGAGAAATTACCTTGTAGACATAAGGTTGGATTCAATAAATTCCCATAATACTGATTATATGGGATACCAGGAACATATTTTCTTGTATAAGTGAAAAGCTCATCATTTCCACGGATATAAATGGGCTTCGAGTTTACACAAAATTTCTGTTGCCAAATATAAATAAATAGGTGATGAAAGCTTACCTCCTGTGCTGTTCCAAGGGTTGGGAAGTGGGTTTGTATTTGGGGCAGCCCCTGTAGCTGAATCGGAATCAGCAGTTGAAGAGTTGTTAGACCCATCTCTGGCTTGCGTCCCACCTTGATTTCCCAAGAGAGCAGCAAATGGGTTAGAACCCACAGCATTTCTAGTATTCTCGCCCATAGTTGTAGCATTTGAAAGTGGCTCCTGAACATTTTCATACATACGCCTTAGCATGTTAAACCCCTCAGGAGAAGACTCAATATTACTCATGGCTCTGTCGGTATTTCTCATCATCTCCCTCATAAGCTCAGGGTTCCTTGAAGCCTCTAATGTTTGCCTGAGAATCGCAGGATCGTTAAGTACGTGAGCAAGCTCGGGGTTCCGGTCAATAATATCACGCATTTGAGGATTGCTCATGATTAAACCACGCATTAAGTCGGGGTTATTCATCATGTTCTGAATGGCATGCATGTTCATGATATCCCTCATCATGTTGGGGTTCTGAGTAAGTTGTTGTTGTACTTGTTCAAATTCTGGAAGTCCTGCTCCAAATAATCTAGGTGCCTCACCACCAGCACCAGCACCAGCACCTAGCGGATTGAAACCAAGTCCAGGATATAAAGAAGCCCCAAGACCGGCACCACCAAAACTCCCAGCTTCATTGGAACCAACACCCCGTGTAACTCCTGTTGTAGCATCAGGAATGCCAGGATTTGTGGCAGCATTAGGAGGTGGAGCTGCAGAAGGAGTTGATGCATTTGGGGTAAAACCGCGAACCATATGAACAGTGTGATCAGCCTGCAAACCTTCAACAAGAGAATATATTAAGTAAAATATGGCCATCCTAAGAAAATTAAAAGAAAACGATAATGCCCAATACACATGGAGTTTTTTTAAAATTTCTCTCAACTTGTCATCTTTCCATAGTAAGGGCTCACTAGCCCCTGATAAGGAAGGCGGGTTAGAATATTACAAGAAAACTAACTTGAAATGTTTTAAAGACGCAAATGTAAACATGGGCTTCTTGCAGTCAAATGAAGTAATTAACTTCTAGCATGTAGTTATCAACTATGAAATAAAACTAAAATTACTCTGAAAAAATTGAGCAGGCGAAAGTTACAGATTGCTAAAAAGTGTAACCATAAGAACTGGAAAAGAAGTTCTCCCACTTCCAAAAGCAAAAACTAAACAATTTTTCTCACCCCACAGTCCATCTGATGTCTTGAGATATTAAATCTACAACAAAAGATGTTAAAGGTAAGACTGCACAACTAGTGCAGGAAGCTCATTACCAACTGATGACTTGAGTCACTCGATGTAGCAAAATGTCTAATACAAAACAGCCATTACATAGAAATAAAAAAATGTATTCACATAAGTCTGTTCACATGCCAAACCTCAACGTTTTTGCACAAAATACATGTGTGGGCTAGGAACTAAGAGTCATTCGTCTAAGATTGCATTACATGCAAAATTAAGGTGCCGCATTATGAGTTATATTCTATTCCAACAAACAGTCTTGCATGCAAATTTGACTAGTCAATGAGTCAACTAAATGCATCACAAGAACACATCATTTTTCTCTGCTGTCCGTGAAAAGCAATGAAAAATCTTGTAATCATCATCACAAAAACCTTGCCCGTAAAAATGAAAAGAACAAGAAACAAACTATGAAAAGAAAAAAAAAATAACACAATAAGATAAGCTTCACTAGAGAGCAAGTCATCAGATCCTAGAACAAAGAATGCCAGTAACATCCCAGTTACAGGACTCAAACAAAACACACACTTTCACTAATCTAAGTTAATTCAGGCTGTGAAATGATCACACTGCCACAATAATATACACTGACAGATCATTTTGCTTATAGCTCAAACTGCTAATAAACTTTATAATCATCCATTGCTGATGAACCCAAATACCTTTAGTACTCATGCATCATAATAGCCACATCAGAAGCTCATAATCACTAAAACCCAGATTCAAACTCCAATAAGAAACACAAATTGAACCCTTACCATAGCTTTCTAGGGTTTGGGCATCCTTCAAAATGCGGCCTTTGTAAATCAACCTCTGCTGATCAGCTGGAACACCGCAGTTTTGAGCCAAAACCAGTTTGAATTCTGCAACAGTGGAATTAATGGTCGTAGTCGCAGTGAATTTGGAGCCATTGGAGCAGCGAACGTGAACCATGATTCCACCCTCTTCTCCACCTCCATTCGAGCCCATCCCTCTCCCTATCCAAAAACCCTAACCCCAGAACAAAAAAATTGGATTGTGTTTATTGGGAGAGGACCACTGAATTGTTAACAAATTGTAGTGTACAAAATGGGAGGAAATTGACAAGACTGGATTTTTGGGGGAAATAATAATCAACAGGCTCTTCAGAGGAAAAGGAGAGGTTTCTTGAGCTTTGTGTTTATGGGAGTCTGGCTTCTTCTTACCTTGGCCAATTAAGATGTGCCACGTGTGCTAGTGAAAAACAGTTTGATTGGTTGAAGAGCGGGCCAATAATTACGAAAATAGTCTTCAACTGCTAAAACGAACACAACACTATGTCTCAACATTGTCTCAAGGTGAATACTATTTAAAATGAGTAAAATTATGTACATGAGAGAGTCCATATACACGTTCAATCGGAGACTTGATATGCTAGTCTTTTATGTTAAAAGTGTGTTTTAATGTGTATGTGAGTTTTTTTGTGATCTGTTTCTCCTCAGTAAAGTTTGATTATCCCAGTAAATGGTACCAGAGTCTGATTTGCACATATCTCATCGAGTAGACATGCTAGTGAGATCTTATAAGGTCGAGTAGGATGAGTCAGTAGGATATAGATACACGATTGATCAGGTCGGATTGTCATATGGGCCAGTGGGTGAGAGTGCAAAGTAATTTGGGCTTAGGAGCGTAAGCAACCCATGTGACGGGAGGTCATTTCCTTTCCAACACCTTATTATCATGTATAAACTGTAATAACTCTAAGTCTATAAAATCATCGATGAAAATCAAGGGATTCAAAAACTTTCATATATTAAATCAACTAATTTACGCGAGGTCATTGAACTAAAATTAACTCAATTCTTGAACAAATCACAACACCCACACCTATGAGATGAGATGAAGCATTTTTGAAATTGTTGTTTATATCTGGCAATTTGTTAAACAATGAAGGCAGAAATCAATAAATGATTGAAATCGACTAGAACTAATTGTAGTAAATTCGGAAGAAAAAAAAAGCCACAGCAAGCTAGAGAAACTTGACGCTCGGTATAGAGAAAAACGTAACACAAACATTATAATGTGTTCCAACATGCAAATTTACTATTTTGGTTTCTTTTCTTTTGTATTCCGATATATACCGCGAACTAAAACGACGTCGTAAAAGAGTGCTCTTGTTATTGGAAACCTAGAATTCCCTCTCAGTTGTCCATCAAATGATCGGGTCCACGATTATACATAACCAATGTCTTTAAATTCTATTTATTTGTTTGTTTTTATTGCAGGATGTATGATTTTGACAGAAATGGTAATATGAGCTTTGGAGGTGAGCTCAATCAATCACTGGACTGACTTTAATGTTATTTTTTTTAGGGGTAATTACACATAGGTACACCCAACTATACGTCATTCTCACATAAGTACACCTAAATATAAAACTCGATTTTGCAGTCACCCAAATTACAT
>JAYMTP010003045.1:0-17937 GCA_036897365.1 Geranium brycei | reverse complement strand
AATCATCTTCTCCGGCGACATGGTCATCAAGTTCAAACACAAGCTGATCCTCAATAGCTTCAAGACCATTGCCACCCGCCGCCACCTCGGTTTCCTCTAGTGCCTTTAGTATGACTCGCTCTAGTTCGTCAATGACAAGCCTCTCGTCGTGTTCAAATGGCCCGACTCCAGGCCCAACACCCCCTCCGTCCTCAACTCACACACCTACGTCGTCCCCTCCCGTCCCAAATATGAAAATGGAGTGTAATTGAGTGTGGTTTTTAATCAAATTTGAAAACTCATATCGAAAATGCATAGTTCCAAATCGGAACCACCATGTTTTATCGATTTTACAGAAAATTTTGGGGATTTAAATAAGAAAATAGCTTAAAATTTTAAAATTGTAGTGTCAATAACATTGGGACAAAATCTTTTTAGGTGACCTGCGAAATTAAAACAAAATGAAGAAAAGAGTTAAGTGACCTATATGAGAACTCAAACCTTTCAAGTGTACTAGACATAATTATCCCCTTCCCTTGAGGTAGGCTCGAGTGCGGAAATAAACAAACAATCAAAATAAAATAGTATCAAGAATATCGAGAATATGAGAAGGCTTAAGTGCGGAAACCAACAAACAAACAAAATAAAACAGCATCGAGAACATCAAAAATCTACGCGATTCGCAGACAATGTTTCGACTACATTCACAAGTAGAAGAAAGTAATCTTATTAGAGAGAAATGATACACAATCACCAAATTATCGATATTTATAATATTACACTTTCTTATTCAGGAAACTTGACCAAGTTATCGATATTACGTTTAAGTTACATAATTCCTAGGTAACATTAGTATGATATTTATAATAAGGTTAATCTCAGATAGGTACAGTTAAGTTGACACATTTTGCAGATAGGTACAGTTAAGTTAGAAAACCAATTTTTAGGTCAGATTATTTTTGTGTCAAGTTAGACAACATGGTTAAGTTTCAGTTAAATTTTAGAGTAAAATGACAAAAATACCCTTCATTTTCATTCAAATTTTAAAACGCATGCCCCTCACTGTTTTTGTTCTTGCCCAAACACTCGGCGGCCACCAGAACGCCCACAAGCGTGAGAGAGCTGCCGCTCGCCGCACCACAACCTACGCCGCTGCCGGGCCCATCTTCAGACAACAACAACAACCTCGTACTTTCGGATTTACTTATAATAGTGATCCAACATTTGTGGAACAACAACACTATTGCTTCAACAACTATAACGAACATGCCTCATTGTTGAATAATCCTCTTGCTGCTCATTGTCACCGTCAATATTATCATGATCAGTATGATGAATCTGACGGTTATGCTCGTCATGATAGTAACCAGACCCTCGATCTCACCCTCCGCTTGTAGCTAGCTAAATATTAATTAGCTGTTTTGTTTTGTTTTTCCGGGCGTGGGATGTTCATTTTGAGTTCTAAATTAATTTCTCAAGAACGTACTCACTATATGGCTAGTGTCGATCAACTTTGTTAATTTGTTTCCATTATAGCTTGTTTCAAATAGATATCCAATAAATTAATTAAATACTAAAACAATGAGGGGCGTCCTTTTGAAAATTAGAATAATAATAAAAAGCATTTTTGTCATTTAACCCTAAAATCTAATTGAAACTTAATCATGTTGTCTAACTTGACACAAATAATCTTAACTGACCTTAAAATTGATTTTTTAACTTAACTGTACCTATCTACAAAAGATGTCAACTTAACTGTCCTTATAATATTACACAAATACACTTTCTTAATCAGGAAACCTAATCAAGTTGTCAATATCATGTTAAGCTACATTAATATAATATTTATAATACAGCACTTTCCTAATCATAAAAGCAACACAAATCTTAATATGAAAACTCAAGTTTATCCTTACGTTGTAAGTTTGTAACCTCCAGTTTTGTAGTTTTGTTGAACATGGACGTCGTCAAACCCTCAGATCAGTCAATCCAAATGAGCCCAAAAATGATTCTAAGACATTCAACAAATATTGCACAATCGTTCCCAAAGTCAGACGATTGTGGTGCACAGTCTCACATAATCGATCTACAGAAACTATATATGTAACAAATGCTCTCTGGAAACAACATTCCTATACGTGCAGTCTCTGCCACTCCTCTCACAAACTCTGGTCTCCACAAGACTTAAGCACGTAACGAAGTGACAGTCTTAAAGCTCTGCACAGGCCGTGGATAGGTGCTGATTGACTCTTCCACGGCCAGCCCTTGAGCTCCAAAACAGAAGTACTCGTTCATCACCTTCTTATTCAAAGAACTCTCAGTATTGCTCAATCCGACCCGTCCTTTGATCTTCTTCTGCTTCTGCGCCAAACTAGGCGAAGACGTGGCTGATCTCGAGAGTGGGCTCGAATGAGCCCACGACGACGCAACAGCCAAATGCTGCGTCGCGTTGATCACACCGTGCATCAGCCCGAAGGCGTAGTTCCTCTTCGTCGAAGGACTCGGAGGAAGATTGCTACTTTTTTGTGATGATTTTGAGTATCTCTGCCGGAGAGGGACTTGACGGTTACCGGAATCCATGTATGCAGTAGACATCTCTGACGAAGAATCGCAATCTTTATTACCTCTCGACCACCGGAGGAGGTTCTTTAACCGCTTCGCTGCATAGTTAACGGAACTCGCCTTCTTGTCGCCGGGAGACTCCACAGAACAAGATTCAATGCTTCTTATATCGTCATCATCAGAATCAGACTTGCCCTCGTCGATTTCCATGTACAGGTAAATCTCCGCGTCAGGGACTCCAAAACAAGTCCCGGGGCTGCTCCCGATGCCACGTGTCATCTTCATCTGAGAAACGATGTCACGGCTGCTGCTGCCGGAGACCCCTCCGGCTGAAACCAGCTTCTTGATCAAGATCTCGGAGCCCGCTGATCTGGGCCGTTGCCTCAGCAGATCGAGAGGGGTCATGCCATCGCAGTCATGGACGTTGAGCTTCACTGCGGGCACAGTCATGAGGAGCTCGACCACGCTGGACTGAATGTTGTCGAGCGCAGCCACGTGGAGGGCGGTCCTTCCTTCGTTGTTCCTTGTATTGACGATCATGTTTAGTAACTCCCCGCGTACCAACTTCTCCATCAGCTCAATCTGCCTGTCCAGTCTGCGGAAACCGGGGGAGCGGAAGCCGGACACTGCCATGTGAAGGAAGGTGTCTCCGAAGTGGTTTGTTGAAGAGGCTAGCGAGGGACGTTGATGGAGGAGAAGCTCTACTACAGGTAAGTAACCTCTGTAAGCAGCTACGTGAAGTGCCGTGTTTCCCTGATTGTCACTGCAGGAGATGATATCATAGGATGCAACCAGATGCTTCACTACCTGAAAAGATAGATCCGGTGGTCAGAAGAAACAATAAACGTCCTAACAAGTAAAATGAACACTCATTTTGAAACGATTGACTTAGAAAAGGGCACATTCTTGGACGGAACATAGTAATGAACTGTAACAATTTCAACTGGTCAAACACCTGAACTTGTGGTCTGTTAGCTAGAGTTCAACTGCAATGGTGAAACACCTCAAATTGCCACGGACTTGCAATTGATTAGACCTAGCTAGGGTTTGGGATCACAAACTCACTTTGAACCCGTCTCGTCATTAATACGGGGAGACAAAATGTCCCGTATCTGATGGGATCCAAAATTCCTGATCTGATCGGGTCAGGTCGGGATTACGAAAACCGCAATGTTTCCAACCTTGGGGTTCGAGTCCTAGTCTATCAATTTATGATGGGTCAAATGACAAAAACAGAGCTCCCTTTATTTATAAGGAAGTCTTAAACTCAAATCTGGATACATTCAAAACTTGACAACAAAATAGTAAAAATCATTGCCAGTGAAACACTCAAGAAATGCATTAACAAGAGGTTGTCTTACACTTACTATCTCAGTTGTACTAGATGTAGGTTATTTAGATCCATGTAAACAGGCATAGATTTTGAGGAAGGGCAACAATTAATCAAATGCTAGCAAGCTACAAGAACTAGTACTGTGACACCAAAGCAATGTACAGATAAACAATAGCATTTTAAAGAAAAAAAAGTATATATGTTTCAATTTTGAGGCCTTACCTCAACCTGGCCTCTAGCAGAGGCTGTGTGCAGAAGAGTGGAGCCTTGAGCATCCTTATAAACCAGAACATCAGAGGAATCCCCGAGAAGCTCCCGCAGAACCTCCAAATTCCCACCTCTGGCCGTGGCATGAACGGCCCGGTTCATCATCTCCCACTTGAAAACAGAAGTATCTTCACCTCCTTTGCTCTGAAAACACGCCGGCGACACTGATGAATCAAGCAGAAGCCTGAACACCTCAGGTTTCTTGCTCCTGGCCGCGGCGTAGAAAAGATCAGTCACCCCATACTCTCCTTCCCCGAACACGAGGAGAGGGTCTCTCTCCAGCAACTCCTTGACAAAATCAGCGTCCCCAGCTGAGGCTGCAGTGTAGAGGAACCACCCGCCATAGCCGGCTCTGATGAGAGAGTTGTGGCCTTTCTTTGTTTCACATTCATGGAGGAGCCTCCTTGCAACTTGAGAGCGACACTTGGCCACATCATCGAATTGTTCCTCGTCGTCCCAGACTGTCTCCAGGCGGCGGATTCGCCTCAGGGAGGTAAGCTTGATGAGTAGGTTGGTGTCGAGGTGGAGAAGCTCACTGACCAAATCATACAAGCCATTTGCAGCTGCCCAGTCGATTGGCGACGCAAACCACCACTGGTCTCCGGTGCTCTCCCACCGCAGAGGGAAGTAGGATGGTGGCATTATCAAAAACCAAGTGGAAAAAAACAATCTTTCTTGACTTCTGCAGCTACCCAGTTCAGAACTCTTGATTTCAGGCACAACCCAGTTCGAAATATGACGAGAAAATGCCAGACAAAGACTACCCAAAAAAGTACAAGTAGGAACAACAAGATTATTGTGTGCAGAAGCTTGAGAGAAAGCTAGAAATGATTAGGAATCAAGCGTTGTGAAAAGAGAGTTACAGAACAGAGTGTCTGTACATAGAGAGTCAATTATTGGAAAGATGAAACCCATTAACATTGTTGCTCCAAAACAGCTGATAACAGAGACACCCATCCTAGAGCACAAAAATGAAGCTAAAAAGAAGCATCTTTAATTACTAGAAAGTTTATAGAGGTGGTAAAAGAATAATTTTCTTTCACTTAGATTGTGAGAAAATGACAAAAATGGAAATGACCAGTTGGATCTTGGTATAATTAGGGATGATGAAGAAAAAAAGGTTTTTGGCACTTTAGTCATAGAACAGATCAGATTCTTTTGATCCGTGAATGTTCACTGTCTTTTTTTTTCTAGTATGTAAAGGAAAAGAGTAGGGACAAGAAATGTTTGGGTCACATGTATGGATGATTTACATGAAGTTTGTTTATTTGCAAAAATACCTCAACTTTTTGTCACCTTTTCACTTTTGTCCACAGGTTGTGAAAATGTCTTGAAAATATGTCCCCACACAGTGTAGACTGAGGCAACATTATTGAAGGCTATCACATTCTTCCAAATTTATAAAATCACCTGTAAATCACATAAACCGATCATTAGTAACAAAGAGACATTTATATTAAACTTAAATATGGATTAATAAGTCGGTCACATAAGACGCAAATAATTTACAAATTTTGTCCTTCCTCTCTAAAATTTAAGACTTTAACAAATGTTCAGAAGTAGGTTGCTAAGTTGAATTAAGGGTGGTGGAGGGGTGTGGGTGTCCTATGACTGCTTATGGTTGACCTAACAATAAGGGGTGGTAAATGGGAAATTGGGACAAATAGGCATGTGGTTGGGGGAACAATCCTTGCTGAACCCATCTGCCCCCACCCAATTTTTTACAGCAAAATCATGAATCCTAAGCACATGGCCTTGCTAGATATTTATAAGCTCTATCATATAATGCTAAAGATAGATGCTGTTTTAGATGCATGCATTAAAACCCAAAACAAAAATAGGACTCATCAAATTTTGTCCATTTTTCTGAATTTGTCTCAACTACTTGTTTTACAAATAACAATGACAGTCAATTGAAAAATAAACCACTATCGTATCTTTGTAATTATTTGTCATATGTTCTTGTCACTGGCCTCGTACAATCCGAAGCATTGCCGGAATGCTGCCGCACCGAACATATCGTCACTGTTTAACACAGTATAGAATATTCAGATGTGAGAATATTTCTAGGTTGGAAGTAGAAGTGGATCATTTTGTTACCATTTGGGTCATGGGAACAGAACACTTTCTTTCTTCTATTCCATGTGTCTAAGTTAAAAATAAGTAGATCTAGTTCTAGGGGATGAAAACTATGTTGGCACTCATACCCAGTAATAAATAACATTGTACTATTCTTGGAAATATATATTCTATGAAAAATCTTTGTTTATGATAAGAAACAGCAAAAAATGCTGGTAATGGTGCTATCCACAGATTACATGGAAACTACTAATATCGGATATGCAGACTATTACACACAGATCACCTAAATAATAGGAGAAAATCTAGGAAGTTAAGACTCGTGTATGCAATGAAACCTTAGAAGACACAGGTCAAATAGTGATAGCAGCACAGTGCAAAGGTCAAATTTTGTAAGCAGGATCCAAGAATGACTAGAACATAATAAGCTTATTGCACTGACTACACATTTGAAATGTCAAACATGAAGAGGGCTATGGCCACATTTCTGAAGTTTATGACGAGGAAGACACGGCCTCGAGAGTCTATAGCACATAGTCTAAATCATATCATATGTTTATTCTGTTTATGCTATTTGACATCATTGGATCACGAGATTTGATTCAATTACTCGTGTTCTTTCTTTATTTAATCATATGGATGTATCACGTGACAATCCTAATGCAAAGTTACCAGAAGCATATATAATGGATAAGTTAGATCTAGCTTGGGTATGGGAGAAAAAGGGTCAATGAGATCTAACTTAGTAAATGCAGCATAAGTCAGGACCCACCGTCCCAGAGAGCTGAGCTGTGACATCAGGTTAATGCCAACAATATAAATCTAATGCTGAAGAGACAGCACTCTGTTAAGCTACCCAGCTATGTTCTTTCTATTATGTATGTAGGGTTCACAAGAAGTTAGGATAGAACCTCATTGGCTTTAGCAGGGGTCAGACTATGACATGGGGTGCTCCACATCCATCACCAACCCAAAAATTGTCATCATAGTAGATAATAAGTGAATCCAGAACAGCAGCAGCTCTATAGGAGGAACTGCAAAAACAGGTACAAGTAAGGTGACTCAGATTCAACCACCTTGACAACCAAAGATAATCCTCATCTCTTTAGGCTAAAAGCAAGCAGAATGGAATCTCAACTTCATTACCAGCCCACGCATATCAGCATAACTGATTCAATATAACAAGTTCAATGCTAAATCATCATGACACATTTTACATTTCCGTGAGAAAAAATATCACATGAAGGGAAAATAGATATCGTACATGTTATGGTACAAGAAAAGCAGATTAAGCTTTCATCTAGAAAGGAATTTGAGTAACTATGTTCACCTTCACTGAGATGCTACACAGAAATATGCAGATTATAATTTCTTCATGTAATCTTCAATCCTCTCTGCAGCATTATACATGCTTTTCTGTTTGACTTCATTCAAAAGCAAGGAGCAAGTCTTGTATCTTGGTGTTATATCCTTACCCAACATCTCATCAAAGAGGAAGTATGCCCACTCGCATTTGTCTGCTCTACAAAGTCCATGAATTAGAAGTGTGTAGGCTGACAAGTCAAGACTGAGATGATGCTTATCGACCATGTCATCGAGCAATTTCCGCAAAAAACTACCAGTTTTTCCAGATTTAAAGCATGATTTTAGTAACGGGTAGTATGTCTGAACATCAGGCTTACAGAAGGTCTGATTCTCAAAATCTAAGAGGAGATCATATGCCCTTCGTAACAGAGAATGATGGCAAAGCATAGAAATCATTGAATTATAGGTAGATGTATTTGGAAAGACGCTGTTATTGGGCATCTCCAACTCAAAAACATCAATAGCATCCTGTACCCTACCGGCTCTGCCCAGTGTATGGATCAATGCATTGTAAAAAAGTACATCAGCTTTACATCTAACAGACTTCCTTCTCTCGTCTATTTGTATAGCCTCCTCAAATTTCTGTAACTTCGCCAATGAACACATAACAGTGGTATATGTAACAACATTTGGTGGGCAGCCTTGTGCTTGCATTTTATCAAACAGCTCATATACCTTACTGAAATTGTCTTGGTAGCAGTAGAACTGAATGATGGTCGAGTAACTGATCACACAAGGCTGGCAGCCATGCCCCTTCATCTCCTGGATTGTCCATTCTGCCTCGTCAACCATATTCGCTTTACACCAACCATGGATGAATATATTAAATGTGTGAGCATTTGGTGAAATGTGTGATTTGAGCTCCAAGAAGATCTGTCGGGCCTGCTCAACCTTCTTCTCTTTGCAGAGAGTGTCAAGTAGCAAGTTCATGGATTCCGTGTTCTTTTCCAATCCAAAACTCTCCAAATCGTCAAATATCCTGACAGCATCTTCCCATTTTCTGGCACCAGCAAACCTTCTCATCGCTTTGGCTACAGTATTAAGCGTAACAAGATGACTAAAACGCATTTCATCCAAAATAGCCCTCATCTTATCCATTTGTTTTGTTCTACCTAATATGTCCACCATTAGATCATACGTTTCCGATGTGTGTTCGTAGTCTGAGCGTGATCCTGCCCATCGGAAAACACCCTGTGCAGATTTCCAATCATCCTTGAAGCAAACCAGCAACTTATGGACAAGGTTCCGAGTGACCCGTACACCATCACATTCTTGGTCACGCATAAGAGATTGAAGAACCTCATCGTCATTGATTCCTCCACGGGCTTTAGCTACAAGGATGTCAAAGTCAGACAGCCTTGCTGGGTCAAGACATTGCTCTTCTTGCTGTCTATAGTTAGCTCTTTCGAAGTGGGTAGACTCCACTGGAAAAGTACACAATGAAGAAAATGCTCGGGAGCAACTTCCGAAGGAGGCACGTGATATTGACGAATTGAGAAAGAAATATGCTCGTTTAAGGCACACTCTAACATGGGAAACCATGAGGAGGGTGCCACTTGAGAGAAGAGGATTAGAATATCAAGTCCTGCATTTCCCAGTCCAAACATAACTCAATGAGCAGAATAGTAATGAACAACATGGATATGATATAACTATAAGCTCAGCATAATTCACAAAAGGGGTCATAGGGTCAAACTATGGAGCTTCACATGCTTTTTGCAACCCTCTTGTTAGGCCAAGCAGATGACCAAGAACCTCACAACACATACTGTTTTAAGATTTTTCAATCATGAAATTGCTTCAATTCAATCACTCATCAGCGAACATTTTCTCAGCAACCAAACACTCCTAACCTGGAAATGCTTCTTCGAACATGATTTTTCTTAAAAGCAATAGCAATTACAGCCGCATCACATAGTAAATCAATCGCTCGAAATAAATTATGGCAAAGATATAGAAATACCGATCAGACAACAAACAACGTGAACATCGATCGAGCAGAGATTTTGCAGAACTGTTTGTTTCAGCAGACAGAAAGAGATGGCAAAATGTAAAAGAGAGACGATGATTTCTCAGCAAGCAAGAAAATTTACCTTGAGCGGCGACGAAGAGCGACACAGCTTCGAGCTGAAACCTCAGCGCGAGCGAGCGAGTACTGAGCGGAGATTTTAATTGGGGAAAATTGAAAAAAGAAAAACCCTTTAAAACTAAGATTTCTAACATCATTTTTTAATCTAATTTAATTTATATATAAAAGCAGTGACAAAATGTGACACGTGGCACAATTTTCTTCACAAAAAAAAATCAATTGTTGCATTTTTTTTGTTTGGTTTTTTTAAAAAAACTGTCAAAATGGGTTATTGAGCTGAGATTTGTGTGGTTCATTGTCTTTGGTGTGGTCCAGGTTCTTCGTATTGGTATTTCGTGTATGTTGATCATTGTTTTGTGCGGTCGCATCTGTTCGGTCGAGTCTCTTCATCCTGTATTTATACTTGATGGTGGTGGTGGTGTCGACTGTGTGATTTGTTATTTGACGCAGAGCCCGCTGCTCGTTCTCGGTATAATTTCATTCGCTGTTGTGGTCCTCCGATTTCGTGTCTGGGTCAGTGTCTACACCGGCGTCTGTGAGTTTTATCGATTGAGCGTTCACGCGGTAGGCGTTTGAGTAACGGATTACGAATTACCTTTTCTTATTTTTGTATGTCCTTATTATTTTTTCCGTGTCTTGCATTTGAAGGCGTTGGTGCGTGCATGTGAGTATGGTAAGATGGGTTCATTTATGTCATTTTTCTGTACTGGCGTTTAATGTCGTTTTTTTGTTTTTTTTTTGTTTTCAGAGTTCAAAGAATCAGTACTCGATCTGTTGTTGTGGTCCGGCCGTGTGTGGATTATTTGGGTGGTTGGTGTGAAAGTTCGGTCTAAAAATGTTGACTGCTGTTGGCGTGTAGTGTTGTTCTTTCTTTTTCTTTTTTTTGTGGGTGCTCAAACACTTGCATATTTCTTTCTTTGCAGGTTTCAAGTTTTCTAATATATTTTTATATTAAATTATAGTAAGTTGTTAGCCAACTTACTAGAGTGGCTTGATTTTCTGTTAAAATTACCCTAGTAATGTCTTGGTAATATGTAAATTAAAATGTCATTCATTTTCTTTTGATGACAAATGATCGTTTAAGTACTTCTACTCAGAATGATTCATGCCAGTGTGCTCATTTTGTAAGTTTTAAAAGAAGTTTTTGGTGGATGGAAACATTTCCATAAGGGATATTGACTTTATCCTTTTGATCATAGGCAAGTATCTGTTAATTATAGCTTTTCCATAAATTCCATTCAATATGGATTAGGAACCTTGATCTAAATAAGAGCAATGTAGGCTTTGCTGCTTTGGACTGGTGACCTGTTTGGTTCTTTTGTTATTTGAATCGAAATTGTTTTCTAGCGTTTAAGAAACTTTGCTCCTTAATGTGCATGAGATTGAGATCAAGGGGTTTTCATGCTGTGGGGAAAATGTGATGTCTGTGCCCAAGGGTAGTACTGAATAATTTATAATCTTGCTGATATATTTTCGGTAGACGATTTGCTGATATAATTTTGAGTGACTATACATCTGTCTGCTTGATTTCAGCAATAGTCCTTGGGATGAATGTCAACTCTGTCCTAACCCAGGATACTTCGACCGAATATAGTTATGGGACTGACAAGGAAAGTGCTGGAATTGACTTAAGCAGAGCTGAGGATGCTACTGTCATTTCAAATATACATACATCAAAGTGGAGAGTTTTTACTGACAAATGGAGGGATTTGTTCATGGAGGCAAGCATTTCCACAAGTTGAATCTGCATGCAACAACTTGGTAGGTCTTTTGTTAGGGTGCTTTGAATTATCTACTGGTAAATTTCAATATGATTTTCCTCTTCTAAAACCTGTATTTGAGAATTATAGAAGTAAGTTAGTGGGAAAGCACCTGAAGAAATGCACCTGTATTGTACAATTTTTAAACAACACGTTTGCACTGCAGATAGCTATATCTATTCAATTATCTGTCTGGTGGTTTGGTTTTGATTTGTGGAAATTGTTTTTTTCGTTGGTTTATATCATCCATATCGCCACATAAAAATGAAAATTGATTTTGTTATAAATATATTCGAATTTTAGGGTTGGATAGAGATTTACTTTCAGTTTTGTTTATCGTAGCTGTTTCATTGGATTGATTCGGATTTTTGTTAAAAGAGAATTCAAATTTATATTATAGCTGATTATCGTTCATAATGTAGAATTTTTGTTTTGGGTTATTGGGTTTGAAATTGATGTTTTGTATGTTGCATATGGTTATTGTATGAAGTTGGTGTTTTGTATGTGGAATGAATCTATGGATGTTGGGTTCTTGAACAATTGATTGAGATTGATCTCGCAGGTGTTATTTGTTGTTGCATTTATTTGGTGGAAAAGAGGTGAAGATAAGTCTGAAACAAGCTATTAAGAGCCTGGATGTTTTTCCTCGTGTAGAAGTTATTTATTACGATAATACAGTCAATGAACCTGATATTTGTCACTTTGTGAGCTATAACTTCTTGGTCTTCATTGACACCATTACCGGCTTAAAGTGTGCCTTGGTAGAAAAAAAGAAGGTCAATAGTTCTCATTTCTGAAACTTGACTATTAGTTTGCCTCTATAACTCTGCTGGTAAACTCATTCCTCTTCCATAGTTGGTTTTAGTTGTGGCAACTTTGTTCCTACACGAGCTGAGACATACATATACAACAACCCATCAGGTATGTCTTTTTATGGCCATTATATTTTATCTCCTTTGTAATTGGATGATCTGTTAGATCTTTCAGATGCCTATATATCTAAAACTATGGAGACATTGAAACCTGCAATTCCTTTTGAAACATTGGAGGGGTGAAGCTTGCTAATCTGAGATGTTTGGTTTAGTTTCCTGTCGGTCTTTATGTCCAAAAGCTTCGGTTCAATTTCGTAGATTGTGTTAAATGAAATACTTGAAGCAGTATAAACATCATCGAGGGTTCCATGGAATAAATAAATACTTGAAGCAGTGTGTGTATATATATATACTCATCGCATATCATCTATGCATCTCATATATTTATTTATTCCATGGAACTCTCAATGGTGATTATACTGCTTCAAGTATTTCAGCAACACTAATTTATCTTTGACCAATGAAGATCTAATACATTCCAATATGATTGGCAAGATTAAATATTATCTTTTACCTAAATGTATGGGAAAACTCTTGAATAACATATTCATAAATGTGGTTCCAAACAGTGCTGGTAAGGTATTATAGGAATGTTATTGTCGGATGGGTTACAGTTGTTGAGATTAATTGTTATATTTTTGCTTTGAATTTTTAATCTGTTGTGTTAAGACCCATTTTCTTTTAATTTTTAATTGCTCCAAGAAAATATAATCTTGATTAATTGAATTTTTATTTAATGCAAAATGGAAGGTACATGTTGGTGTGCTTGAGCTATGGTGGTTTGGAAATAGATGTGTTTCTTTGGTTTCATTTATTTTACCGAATTTTCTGTTTGTTCAGGATATAATGCATAACGAGAGGTAACAGGTTGTATCTTGAGGAACACAGCAAGCAATGTATTGCGTTGGTGGGAGAGATGGAGCTCAATGCTCTTGCTCAATTGGTGCATAAGGATTTAATGCTTGCAACATCAGTAAAGAGGACATCTGATCTTGAAAGCCTGTTGGGAATGTATGAGATGGAGAGAATTGTACTTGAGGTGGATAGACAGATGCTTGAGGTTGGCCCAAGACCAAAACGACACAATCTTTTCTTTGAACTGATGGTGGTGGCACGACACTGTTGTTAAAGATTCAAGCTCATGTTGTGATGGCGACATCCTTGAAAAAGATTGAGTTAGAATTTGTTGTTGGGGTTGTCGGTCCGACAAGGCCTATATTTGCCTTGTAGGCAACTTTGCGCTTGTCTGACATGTGAGTTTATTGTTGATTCATGTTTGGTCTTCAGGGTGGCTGAGGAGTATAGAGGCTTTGATTTTGTAGGTTGTTTGGATCTTTTCATGTGCTTAGTTTCTTCGTTTAAGAAGCTTCGCACTGTTAATTTGGATCTTGATAGGTGTATGCTCGAGGTGTGTCTTTTGCAAGTTTTAGACGTGTTTTTGTAGGTTATGAAAAATAGATATGAGATTTAACTTGATCAGGTTTGCCGATATAATTCAAAATTAGCGCTAGGGATTTATTACTGTGTGGCGCTTTCGTTTTGCTTAATGTCCAAGCGAAATAGTAACAAAACACAATGAGGAGTATCATATTATGTGTTTTGAAATTCCTCATTTTGTTCTTTGTTTGATACATATTCTTTCTCCAATCTTATAATTTGAGTTGCCAAGATTATCAACGGTTATAATTTGAGTTGACAAGATTATCAACAGGCAATTATTTTTCTTAATTACTTAATGTACACGGTGTCTTTAAATTAAGCAGCAAATCATTGTCTTTTGAGATTTACTCATGTTTACAATAGTAGTAATAAATATCTAAAATGTGCTATATCTGATTGGTTGAATGGTGATCCTGATTAAAATAGACAAAAAAATGAATGGCCTCGAGTGTGATTCCCAAAACTCCGACTCACCCGAACCCCAAGTAACAAAATGGGCCAGTCATTAATCTCACAAACTCACACTCAATTAGTCCAACCCAACACAAGTCCAGTTCAACTCAATGCTATTTGTGTCCAACAATGGAACACCGAAGCTTATAAATAACATATAAACTTCATCGCTTTCCGATGTGGGATGTTTAAACGCATTTGAAACTGCTGAAGGTGAACCGGCGACGTGACGTCTTCTCCACCCTCGATCTTCTTCGACCGAGCCATTCTCTGTCGTCCATTTGAATTAAATATTCTTTTATTAATGATGTTTTCACCATTCACTGTCTATAACGTTGATGGCGAGATCGAGAGCGAGCCATATCAACAGGGCTGAGACCTTCTTCCTCGCCACTCCGCTTCTTCAGGTCATCTCTCTTCTCTTCGAGATCGTCTTCCACAGTCGCTTCAAGCTCCTCTGGGTCGTCTCTAGCTCTTTCTTTTACCAGTCCTCCAATTGGGTCTTCAGATTTTCTCTCTTTCGCGACCCTCTCTTTGTCAACACCTCCGTCTCTCTCCTTCACTCCACTGTTACTTCTTTTCAGGTTACCTATATGTGCTTTCAATTTTCATTTTGGGGGTTCTAACTTCTATTTTAAATTTAGGGGTTAGGGTTTTTATTGGGGATTAGGGGCTCGGGAGATTTGAGTTTTAATTTTACTTTCAATTTCAAAATGTGTAGGGGTTCTATTTTAATATGGGTTTAGGGTTACGAATTTGGGTGTTTTGGGGTTTCAATTATAATTAACTAATTTACAAATTGGGGATTATATAAATTATTAGGTTATAATAATGTATTTCTTTTTTTCTTATGTAAAATGTTGGGAAATTGTTGGTTAATTTCGAATTGTTTATGTATTTCTTTGTAATAATGTGTATTGTCTATAAATTGAGCAATAACTCAGCAGATTGATATGTTTTGAATCTTTTGAATGTTATGGTTTGAGCATGTTTTGTTTTGTTTGATTTGGGCTGCAATTTTCAATTTTCAATTGGGCCTAAGTTAAAAATATTGTAATTGACTCAAATTTTTGGGTCCATCGGGTGTGTTTGGGTTGTACCCGACGCCCGACTACCTGATCTCTAAGTTGAGTCGAGTATTAGGTATGGTTCACTGGACCCGACAAAGATTGAGTCAGGTCCAAACTCAGTCGGGTCTACCCAACCCGACCCAATAAACATCCCTACTAAAGGTCATTGGTTAGAAAAAACAACCACCAAAACACAAAAAAAACAATGAATTGGGTACATAGAGGTGCAAAATAGTATCTTAACCTATTAATTACTTTGTAATTAACTAATACTAAGATACTATTTTGCACCTTTATAAAGTAATCTAATTTTGTGGACACATTTTATATGTTTAATTTAGTTAATACTAATATAAAAAACACGGTTGAAAATGATGGAGAGGTCATGGGATGATAACCATTATGGAGTAACTGATATCTACCAATAATTTAATTCACCAAATAAATAAATAAATGGTTTAAATGAGTAAATAATATAATCAATATTATATTTTTAATTCCACACCCTACTGAGCATGGACAATCAAATTTTTGCATGTATGGCATCAACAATTAAAAATATATATTAAGCTTTAAAGTCAAAATTATTTGTGGTCTAAAAACAATAAATTAAGGGGATAGGTCATCATATTTTTTTTTGAAAAAAATAGTGGTCATAAAAAATATTATAGATGGTACCAATTAAAGATTTCACTGGTGGCTTGTGTTTAGGTGTGGTGTTGAACGAATTAGGTTCATCTCTGTTTTTGGTTTCTTGCGTGAATCCATGACATTTGTCCCACAACAATTTCTTTGAATCCGTTGGCGGGGCCAGACCGTATAGTCTAATGAGCTTGAAAAAGACGAGGAAGGGGCGTGGAATTGGGTGTTGGTCTTCAGCGGTAAAAGGAGAAAGGGCCGTTACAGATATGGTTCCATTTTGCTTGGCATTGCCTATTTGGTTCTTGCCATTCTTAGGTTCGTGTTTTCCCAAATTTGGGTTTGCTTGTGAGATCCAAAACTTTTATTTCAATTGTTTCAGTTTCAGTTTGTGTTTTTATTTGAATTTTTTATGGGATCATTTTGTTGAGATTTTTATTGAATATGTTTGCGAGACTAGGAACTACACTAATTTTGTAGGTTTTAATTCATTTATTGAATCTTCATTGAAGTTTGGATGTATCAAATTTCTGTAATTGCTGATGGACTGAGTTTCATCTTTATTTTGTGTCCTACCTTTTTTTTGGAATGTGAATTAGATCCTCATGGCTTCACGGAGCATCTATCCAAAACTTTCAAGGCTTACTATGTACTCAAAACTCATCTTTTTTGCACTAAAAGTTGTTGTTGCTGGATGTCAGGAGTAGTCCGAATTCATGTGGTTTTGTTTTGTTATTTTTTGTTGTGTTTTTTGGTTTAATTTATAGTAGTGAGGATGTGCTTAACAGAGGCATTGGATGAGATGGTTTTGAATGACACTCTTATGCACCAGCTTGCCATTCAAGTTCTGATGCAGTTCGATAAGGCATGGTTGAGACTTGGGTTCTGCTTTGATTTTTTTTATCAACGGATTTGGTTTGATTTTGGTTTTATAGCTTTTTTGTTTGTGGGTTGTTTTGTGTAGTCCATAACCGAAGTTTTGGAGAGCCAAGTGGCTTATTTGTAATTCATGTTTTAGTGTTCTTCTCTAATCCAGTTTTAGAATTAATGTGCAAGTTCTTAGGTCACCTTCTCTGGCGATTTCACTAAAGCACACATATTCAAAAGTTCTGAAATGGTGGAAACCCAAATTTAAAGTTCATTTTTTTGTTCGTAAAATCAATTCAACATTGAAGATTTGAAAGGTGGTTTATGTGTGTGTATGGTTTTGATTTTGTGTTTTTGAAGATGAACGAAACTGGGAAAGGGGAACTGGCCCGAAAAGGGTGGGAATTGATTACACAAGAGGATTGGATTGGGATTCAAGATCCCAAGAGAAGTTATTGAAGGTTTCTTAAATTTTAATTGTTTTTTCATTTCATAATGATATATCATATTATTAGTGTTGAACGTTTGTTATTTGTTTTGTCACTTTAGTTTTTCATTATATTGATGTCCTTGCATGGTGATTTTAGCTTAGTTTGTGTGATTTAATTACATTGAATGTGTTATTTTTTGTGCTTTTGGTTTTGTATCTCACTTCGTTTTGAAAGACAAATTTTAGAGCTTTGCTCAAATTTTGGGTTTTGGAACGAAGAACGAGACTTCCGGGTACAAACTGAGACTCGAACCCAGGACCTGAGTCCAAGGAAGCGAGTAGGTCCCAAACCACTGGAGCACACTCAGTTGGTTTTTACTTTTGAATAAGGGATGCAATGAAAACATTCAACAATGAGAAACTATTTGCATCCCAGGAAGGGTCAATCATTATTTATATTTTTGGGTAGGCACCATGGCTACTAGGGGTGTCCATATAAACCCGGAAACCGGGAAACCGATCGAAACCGAACAAAACCGGAACCGGAACAAACCGATAGCAATTTGATTTTGATTTGTCAAAACCGGTAAGAACCGGTCCGGTCTGCGGTTATTAATTTCAATAACCGTGGTTAACCGGTACCGACCGGTATTGGTTAACCTTTGAACTGAATTTAAATGTGCAGCGTCCATCATCTTCAGTCAATATAAATCTATGGTCCTAATTTAGCCA
>JAYMTP010003044.1:0-17941 GCA_036897365.1 Geranium brycei | reverse complement strand
ATGTCAAAAATGTTAAAAACTAACGGAAATGGACGGAATGACTAACGGTGATAAAAATGAAATTTTTGGGTACTCACCCTGATACGAAAAATTATAGGTGTAGTCATGTGATAATGTGACATATTCAGGGGTATCCATCTGAAATT
This sequence comes from Geranium brycei, assembly GCA_036897365.1. NCBI lineage: Eukaryota > Viridiplantae > Streptophyta > Magnoliopsida > Geraniales > Geraniaceae > Geranium > Geranium brycei. The sequence goes on along the minus strand of JAYMTP010003044.1, from coordinate 17,795 downwards.
ATTCCTTAATTAAATATTAAAAGAGCCCGCCCGCGTCTTGAAAGACCATACTCGATCTCGATTCGTTTATTAAACAAGCCCAATTGTCAAGCGAGCATATCGTGCCTTAAAAGACCATACTCGATCTCAATTCGTTTATTAAACAAGCCCAATTTTAAGCTTGAATTCGACTCGATCTCGATCTTAACGAGCATCGACTGAATATTTAATGTGCCGAACTCGAGCTATCCATGAACCGATCGAGTAAAAACCCAACCGATCTGGGGCGGGTCGGGTCGATTTGAATATACACAAAACCAACCGTTTCTTCTCCATTTCGACGCCATAGCTCTTCTCTGTTCAGTCCCTCCGTTGCTGCTTTGCTCCGATCCTCCTGCGAATCGCAATGTCTTCCCCAAATTCTTCTCCGACTCCGAGCGACGACGCAGAAGCAGTTCGTAAGCATCGCATCCTCTCCAGCAAGCTCTACTTCGACGTTCCTTCCTCCAAGGTATGATCCGTACCGTGACTGAATTTGGAATTTCTCGGAAATTTTTGCTTGACCGAGACTTTCTGATCGATCAGGTTCCTGTAATTTACTCCTCCTCATACGACATAGCATTTTTCGGGCTCGAGAAGCTGTAAGTATCTTAGTTTTGAGTGATTGTTCATATATGTTGCTTGTGTAATTGTTAGTAATTTGAGGCTAGGTTACAGTGATCTTGTTGAGCTTGAATGATTCTGGTAAATGATAAGTCTGTGCTATGAATCAATTGTAGAGAGCTGGAGATTGAATTGTGAATTTGTATTTTTGGTTATTGACTGTGTATTAGTTCTGAGTTGCTATGTATAATGATCATATATGTGTTAATCATGTAGTCATCCATTTGATTCTACTAAATGGGGTCGCATATGCAAATACCTCAACCGTGATGGTGTTCTGGACAAAAAACGCATAATTGAGCCTAAGGAAGCTTCAAGAGACGATCTGCTTGTGGTAGTCTCAGTAATCTTGCCTTTCTTTATATACTCGTGTATTTATCCATGCGTATACAAATTACAATTTGTGGAGTTCATAGGATGATCCTTCAATTTTGTGCTTGCACGAATCATGCATACTAGTGTAGCTCTTAAAAGGGTTAAGGTAGCTATCTTGCTCCTTTCTTTTCACGAGATTAGTGTTTTACTGTATTTACACGACACTGATGTACCGTATTGAATTCTGAGATTTACTAATCGGGAATAATTGGACAGGTACATTCAGAAACATATCTAAATAGTCTAAAGAACAGTGCAAATGTTGCCATTATAATTGAGGTAACTTGTAGCATTTTGGCTCATTACGCATTTTGTTTTGCTTAGTTACTACCCATGTGATGGTGGCTATTTTTGCTATCTTTTCGTGTATTTAAGTGTTGTAGTTTAATATAGATCATCAAGAGGATATCTGTGAGAATAATAACATTAACTTCCTTAGGCTTTTTATAATAGAATATCCGCATGTTCTTTCTATGGATCATTTTAGTGTAATTACTTAGGTTTCTTTATCATTGGAATTCACATAACATCTATTTGTTCCTTGGAACTGAGACTGGTTGCCCTTAATCCGATTAATCGTTTCAACTCTTGACTGGGTAGTAGCTGAATATGTTATCAAGATTGCTGACTTGTGTTGAGTGCTAAATTATATAGGTCCCTCCCGTTGCATTATTACCTAATTGGCTTGTGAGGAAGAAAGTTCTCTACCCATTCACCAAGCAGGTGAAATTATTCACATGGTAATTTTGGCCTCCTGAACGGTGAAATTAGTACTGATCAGCTATTCTACAGGTTGGGGGAACTATTTTGGCAGCAAAACTTGCAAAAGAGCAAGGATGGGCCATAAATGTCGGAGGAGGGTTCCATCATTGTTGTGGGGAAAAAGGAGGTGGATTTTGTGTGTATGCAGACATTTCTCTCTGCATACATTATGCTTTTGTTCGGTTAAATATATCAAGGTACTCAAGAGTAGAAACTGCAACTTTGATGTAATAACAAACAGCCATAGTGCGTACATTATAATGTGCTATTTGGTTGTCTAGACCACAATCATAGTTAGCTTTAAAGATTCATTCATGTTTTCTTGCTTCATCTACTAAATATTTCAGGTTGATGATTATTGATCTTGATGCACATCAAGGAAATGGCCATGAGATGGATTTTTCTAATGACAGTAAGGCTGCTCTCTCACTTTCTTGTAGTTTTAGTTTGATTTTGTATCTCATTTGTAGTGCATTTGATACAGAACGCGTATATATTCTGGACATGTACAACTCTCGAATTTATCCATATGTAAGTTGCTTGCTATTAAGTTGTGTGTGGCTCATATCTCATGTTGGAGTTATTGTTTTCCTTCCTTCTACACGTCTTCGTAAAGTAATCCCTCCCTCCCCCTCATTATTTATTAGGACATGGAGGCCAGAAGATACATTGACCAGAAGGTTGAAGTAGAGGTAAATCACCACTCTCATATTGGCAGAGTTATACCACTGTCGCTTGTCTTGTCTGACATATTATTTTTTTTTCTTTTTTCTAAATGTACTCCAGAGTGGAACAGGAACAAATGAGTACCTGAAGAAATTAGATGAAGCCCTCGAGGTACTTTTCTATTGGTGATTTTGTCTAGAACATTGGTTGTTTTGAAGCAATTGGTTTAAGGTTTGAAAATGCCTAACTGGAAACTATCGTATTCTGTTATGTGATGATAACTTGTATTTTAATTCAATTTTTTGGATGCCTCAATTCTTTAGAGCGATATCTGGCATGCTTTCTTGCAATCTTGCAAACACTTGGCTCAGCTGAAAGCAATATTCATGCATTGCCATAAAGTACAAATCCCATTTTGATGAGCATGGCTTTTCAATGCCAACCAAATCAGTTGTAATATCTTATTAAAATAGATGTACTGCTATACTACTGTTTTCTTATTGACAGTTGACAGTTCTACATAGGCTTTTTAGCATGATCAACCCTCTGGTTGAACACGCTTCATAAGTGTCAGACATAAATACTAGTCATCATATTGTTTCTTGCTCTCTTGTTTTTCTGTACCTTCAAGGGTCTGAATGTCCTTTCGTATCTCACTGTCCGTATAATTTGTGAACCTTTCCCTTCTGCAAAATTGAAAAAGAGAAACTGGAGGCATTTGTTGTCCAGAGGTAGAAAATCATCTTGTAGTTGCATTTGTTCTATCAAGGTTTTTTGTCATGCAAAATTGATTGAATTTGGAAATCAGGTTGCTGGGCATTCTTTTGATCCTGAGTTGGTGATTTACAATGCCGGAACTGATATATTAGATGGAGATCCACTTGGAAGATTGAAGGTAATTTTTCCTGTAGGTCAATATCCATGCTAAATTTAGTTTCCATTGGTTGCATTTTCTTATCATATCTGAATAATAGGAACTGATTTGAGATTGTAATAAGCTGGGTGTGCAACCTAAATAGTCTTACATATACAGACAACCAAGATAGGTAATGCAATGTTATCAAAATAAATAGTTTCTCTCTTACTGAATTTCCTTTGTTAGAAATTGCATTCTCTCATGAAAAACTATTTGTAAGTTTTCACTTCTTTTATCGGTAATAAATTTATTTGTAAGTTTTCACTAATGGTGCCATATTAGAACCAAAGATAAGCCATCCGAAAACCCGGTGAACAAGAGGATACAGAGTCCTAGTTTTATTTTATCCACACGACAGAGATGTTGATACCTTATGGGTTGGTTTGCAGGTTAGTGCTGATGGAATAATTGATAGGGATGAAAAGGTTTTCCGGTTTGCCCGTCAGCGGAACATTCCCCTTGTCATGGTCACATCAGGTGATCTTCTTAGGGTTTATCCTTGGACTCATGAAACTTAACTAATTTCATAGGTAGATTGGGATTTAGATGATAACAGACATGTACTTTTTTTTTTCTTTTTTTTTTTTACTGTTGTATCCAGTTTTATTAATGTCCAAATGCATGATGTTTGAAACTTTTAAAGGCTTATTTGTGTTTTTTTTTTTGTGATCATGGATGATGGAACTAGACCGTGAAGTTGGGTCATACACATAACACACAAACACATATGGTTGAACATATATAAGTCCGGTGATAACATGTGGAAAAGCTATGGTTCTAACCTATCTATGTTCCAGGTGGTTACATGAAGTCCACAGCCAGAATCATAGCAAACTCACTTGTAAATCTCTCAGAGAAAAGCTTGATAGACTTGGGAAACCTTAAAATCTAACAGCTGCATCAATTCGCCTTCTCTTTCTACACAGCTCATCATGAATTGAGCTGGAAGTCAGAAAGTCTACATGCTCTCATTGTGGCAGGAGATGCCTTGATCGGTTGGTGTACTTGTATGTTGGCAATGTTGTAACTATTTGTAGGTAGATGTAGAAAGTTCTGTTATTGTATTCCAAGGTTAGGCCATGTATGCTATAACAGTTACGCTTGAGGTCAGATGGTCCCATAAATATAGAAATGTGTATAGCGAATTGATACTTTTGTTTATTGATTTCCTTCCCGTCCCCTCGTATAAGTGGCAAATGTTTATCTATACAGTCTGTCCCTGAGAAGATTTCAACTGGCCTTTGCAATCATACAAATAAAAGTTGTTTGAATTTGAAATGGTTATACAGAGTTCTTCCAGTGCTATTCATTCTGGGTCATCTCCTACAAGACTGAATTGATCCTGCAAAGAGCTGATTGAAGCTACTCCTCAAATGAAGGTATCATTCTATCCCACTGACTACTTTCTCTTCACATATAAAATTGCTTCTGTTTGTAAGTTGAAAATATTATCATTCTTTCCATAATTAGGTCTTGTAGATTGTTTCATGGGCCTACTAAACATGTAAGAATATTTGTAAATTTTCAAGAATGTTTGTAAAATACAGTCCACAGAAATGATATGAATTGGACTTTAGAGTGTCTTGAACTAATCTTGACCATTACTTAACAGAGAAGTATATTACCAATTAGATTGCTACAAAGAAACATGTCAGTGCATGAGGTATAGAATTTTGAAGATTGTTGTCTGGTTCTTAGAGATTACTTGGAGGATCAAAGGTAGATACACTTATACTCTTATGAATTGAATTTGGCAACACATTGATAGTTATAGATATTAAGACAGGTCATTCTTGGTAGGTCACTTGTCACTGTCTCTTAAAAGTGCATTGTATTTTTTTTTATCAGAAATAAAACTTTATAAAAGAGAAAAGGGGAGGGAAAAACCCCCCTCAGGGTTACAAAACTGAACAAGAAAGAGACTAAAAGGAATGTCGATTTGAAAGCCACAAATCAAAAGAGACATCATTCGAAACCCCCTCTGAACGGAGTAAAGAGAAGGTCCAGATTTGAACTTTGAGTAAGACACCCTCCAGGGTCGCTGTTTCTTCTCTAAAAATCTTCCTGTTGCGTGTGAGCCAAATAAGCCAGAGAGTAATGAGGCAGACCCTGCCATGATCGTCGGTCTGAATTCCCCATATCAAGACCATCCCACAAAGACAAGAGCTGGGCAGTCCTATTATGCATTGCTGAGCTAACACCCCACCACTGGAAAACTAAGCACCACAAGGACCATGTCCAAGAACAAGAAAGGAGGAGATGAGAACATGTTTCCGGATCAGACTCACAGAGAGCACAGATTTGCTGTGGGTCAGAAATGGGAACTCTTCGACGAATTAAAAAATCCGCTGTGGGAATCGAGTCATGGCCAGCCAACCAAGCGAAGCACTGAATTTTTGGCGGTATTGTTGCCCGCCACACCATTCTAGCCCAGGGGATGCTTGCTTCAGTTTCCCGACCAGCTAGTACGGAAAAAGCCTTGGAGGAGGAGAAGCCTCTAGCGTCCCAAGCCCAGGATAAAGAGTCTGGACGGGTCTGTATAACTCTGCTACCAACAAGAGCAGCGAGTAGAGAAGAGAACATGGCCGCTTCATGATCCAACAGATTTCTACGGAAAGAGAAGCCCCAATCGCCGGAACTCCAATAGCTAGCTACCGGAAGACGCTTTTCCGTGATAAGAGATTAGAATCTTGGAAATTGAATGGATAATGGAGATGGCCAAGCCACCTATCCTCCCAAAATCTGATTATCCTTCCATTACCCAGGACCCACTTGATCTTTTCAGGGCCAAAAACTTCCTCAAAGCCCAAATCTTGAGCAAGGTCAAGAATTTGAGATATAACCGGAGAGGCTGAATTGGCTCGGATGGGGAGAAGGGATAAATTCCACTCACGCAGATCCCACCCATATTTGGCACATAGGGTATATTTCCAAAGAGAAGAATCGTCCGCGATTGCGAAGCGCCACCACCACTTAAGCAGAGGACATTTATTAACTACGGTTAAGTCCCGGATACCCAAACCACCTGCTGCCTTCGACTTACAGACTATCCGCCATTTGACTTTAGCCATAGGTCTCTTATCATCATGAGGAGCCCAGAGGAAGCGAATCTGATAGGAGCGGAGAAGGCGCTGGACTTTGGCCGGAGCTCGAAAGAGGGACATATAATAAACTGGGAGATTATCCACATGTTGAAAAAAAGAGACTAATCTGATTTTGCAGCTCTTGTATTTATGTTTCAAGCTGCACGAATACCTCCCTGTTCCAGATTTTAAGATCACAGCACAGCATTTTTAACTTTGTCCAGAGGACAAATTGAGGAAGACCTGAGACATCGTAAGAAGACCATTTTGAGTCCACAAAAGGAAGGAACCCCTCATGTTCCAGCCAAGGGTTTAGGAACCGAAAGGGGCGTGGTCCCCAATCAACTTTATCAGATTCTAGTACTAGAGGGCAATGATCCGATATTTGGGATAAACATCTCTGAACAGGAGTGGATGCAATGAAATCATCGAATGATCGGCTATCCGAGTGGGAAGAGGTGTAGTTAATTGTCTCAGCCGAATTTCGAACAGTGTTAAAATCTCCAACAATAACAAAGGCAGACTCGGAGTGAGATAAAAGGTTGGGGAAGGCAGCCCAGAGATGCTTACGGAGGAAGGCAGAAGCAGCCAGGGCATAGATATTAATAAAAGAGCAGGTGACATGCCGAGGTATCCAATTGCCGGACCAAAGAATTAAATTTTCAATTATCAGGTGGCTCTGCATACAAAGGACCATAGAATTCCAGGCCGTTAAACAGCCTCTAGCCTATCCCTGAGAGGGGGCATAAACAAAGAGGTGGTAGTGGGGTAAACCGCAGGAGCGGAGGGTGGTCGAATGTATAGTCTCGAGTTTAGTTTCTTGTATCAGGATAAGATCCGGCTTCAGAGTCTGGAACGAGGCGGCCAGTAATTTATGTTTTGAGTGAAGGCCCAGGCCCCTCGCATTCCATGAGAATATTTTCATTGAGCCGAAGGTGATCCGATATCTGGACCACTTCGATCTAGTTGAATAAGTTGCCCAAGAGAGGTGGAGATTGCTATATTCACACCCTCATTGCGGGAGGGCGTTCCAGAATTTGTAGACGATCCTGGATGATCTTCTACGATCTCGCCTGCTTCTATCTCCGGAGCCGGTGCTAGCCTTACGGGGCAGGAGAAGGCTTTGCCCAGCTGCTCTAGAACCGATTTAGGCACCTTCTTAGTGTTCTGTTTGATCTTAGGTTGAGAGAGAGTGGGCAATCCTGTATTTATAGAAGCTGCGTTATTTGTCGAGGAGGAGTTGGTACTGGCCTCACTAGATTGGGCCCTTTGGTTATTGGGGCCCACAGATGAATCTTGGGCGGGAACAAAGGCCAAAGGCAGTGGCGGGTGGACATCAGTAGCCGGTCGGTTTGAGTCGGTACTGGCTGTCGCGGTGGATTGAACCGGGGGTGGCAGTCGCGGAGGAGTTGGCGACCATCCCAGTAAGTTGGTATTCCCAGATAGAGGTTTAATTGTCTTGACGTCCGGAACATCTCTTCTGTGAGTAAGAATCTGAATCGGAATTGTCTTATCACGCAGTATCAAAGGAAAAGCCCATTCAGTTTGGCCATCCTCCGGTAGGTGAACAAGTGCCAGAGCCATGGAGCATTCCCCCTCCATGATTGAGTCCGGGTGGATAGCAATGAGATGGCCAACATGGGTGGCTAGGTTCGCAATATTGTTTGAAGACCAACCAGCAATTGGGAGGCCTAGAATTTGTATCCATTGAAGTCTTCCTCCCCATATAATTCGTTCCGTGCAGTCACTGATGGCAAAGAACCACGGTAGGAGCCATTCCCAGCCTTGATCACGAAGTCTCTCTTTGACTGCTAGGTCTGTAAAGTAGAGAAGGAATGCTTTGTAACCTAAATGGATGACTTCTATTCCCTATACGTCTTGGTCATTAAGAACAATACGGACATCCTCAGCCGACCAACTCTGTCGAGCAATGGCAAGTACTGCACCCCGTAGATGGGTCTCCATGTCCGGTATAGGATCACCCAAACAAGGATTAGGGGGCTGAGGGACCGGGCTTGGGGGATGTCGGGTTACCTGTTGGTGTCTGTTCGAAGTCCGGCAGTGTCCTGCTCTGCCCGAGTGTACCGGGGTGACCAGAAGTTTACTGCCCTGTACTCGGCAACCCGAGACTTCCGTCACTGCTTGTATACACGCGCTCTCCTCCTTAAAGTGTAGGAAAGCAAACCTACGACCACCTCTGTTACGCCGAGTCGGCAGATCTAGGCCAGCAATCGGACCGAATTGCGAGAACAGATTCTGGATCTTGGCGGCTGAGAAGTTATTAGCGAGGTTGCTGATGTAGATGTAAGCGGGAGGTAGGTCGCCGCTAGCCGCGAACTGGAGCGTGAGTGCAGCGGAACCTTAGGGTCGCGGTGCCGAGAGTCTAGGCGACGGATTCGGGAGGCTGTGTGTTGGGGCGGTGGCTGGCTGGGGTTTCGGTGTCGAGAGCCTAATGCTCGGAGCGATCTGGAGCGTGAGGTCGGAGGAGCTCTAGGGTCGCGATGTCGGGAGACAGAGCGATGGGTTCCGCCGACACGTATTTGGAAGGAGATTTGGGTTGGGTGTGGCGAATGTCGAGCTAGGGTGAAGGCTGGTGGGAGGGGGAGGTCGGGTAGATCGGTTGATTTTGCGAAACGCCGGAGGCGACGCTCGCCCCCTCTCTCTCTCTCATTTCTTTGAAAACTCCCTTCCAATTCGGTTATTCACATTCTATTTGTAATGTGTATTTCCTATATAAAGGGATGCCCTCATTGTATTATGAACAATCTTCAATACAGCTTGAGATTGACAATATACATATATATGCAGATATGTACATGCACATACATATATAGAGGTGAAATCAGATACAAACTCGTGCCCAATTACAAACCGTCCGAACCTGAATCGTGACCGTTGATTTAGCGAGATCACACCAGCGTGCGACACGTCATACTAATGAGCGTCACACTAACATTGAGAAGAGCAATTCCGTTTTTTGTATGGTAAATGGTATAAACATAGTGTGGACATGGTATTGACAGACTATAACTTGTGTGGACAGAATTTACCCATGGAATAAACTTGATATAAACACGACGCACCCATGATATAAACATAGCGTGAACAGGGTATAAACATATTTTGAATTGTATGAACTGTGTACACATGGTATGCACATGATAGGAACATGGCATAAACAGAGTAAGGACATGAATAAGCATATTGTGAACATGGTATAAACAGGTTTGAAATTATATATACGAGTGCACACATGTGAACCTAGTATAAACATGGTGGAAATTCCCATAATACCCTAACGTCCGTCTGTTTTCACTTTGCAGATCCATTCCAATCCAACGACTGATATAAGCTCGGACGTTCGTATTTATACCATGGTTCGTACTGGAATGCGTCCATATATATATATATATATATACACACACACATTCATTAAAAGCAGTCAACAATATTTAGTCACTTTTAATTTCAAGCTTGTGAACTATCACTATTTTCTCTTATCACAATTTTTATCATTTTGGCTATAAACTTGTCACAGGTAAATTACTAATCGTTAAACAAACATTGATAATTATTAAAAACAACAACCATGCAATATTTCAAGATTAACTATCAAGAAAAATAAACCGTATAAATACAAATTAATTTTTTGTTAGTCTTTTTAAAGTTGACCGAGTTTGACCGGGTTTAACAGAGTTTTGGCCTCCAATTGTCCATTTTATCAGGTTTGACCGAGTTTTGGCTTGAAATTGTCGATTTTATCGAGTTTGACCGATTTTTCCGCTTCTCGTCTCGGGGAGGTCCAAAATCCTGAGTTCTCCCAAGTTCCTTAACACTGACCTCGAGTACAATGGCAGAGGCAGTTTCGGCAAACCCACTCGGAGGGACGACCAAGAGATTGGGATTTGGGTCGGAACTGCCCACGCGTACTTGCCGGCCGGGAGAGCATGACCGTCGGTAGGGACAAGTAGGGTTGTGGAACGCCACAAGATTCGGGTTTAGAGTTAAAATTTATGGAATCCATGCTATTTTGCAGCAATGGAAATTCTAAATATTCTATGCATTTGTGCCTTACAAGTTGTTAAATTATAAAGTCCCATATCGAATAAAATATAAATGTTTGACTAGAAGGGAAGGACGAATCCAACTATAAGATTGACCTTCTAGTTGTGAGCCCTGAACCATGTGTGGCCCAATTTTAAAAATTGGTATCTCCCACTTGGTTTCCCATCTAATGCAATAGAAAGGTGGTCTTGGATGGTATGGCAAGATAGTGTAAAGGTTCACAACTAAATACGGAGTAAAGTCAGATAACTAACAATGTCTACCTTGTTGCCATATCAAGAATCTTCATATTGACAATGCTTCTTGAACTCCCATACATCACATCTAAGATCTCCAGAAAATGGTTCTACAATTACAAATAAGTAGCTATTAGTAGTGAAAAAAAGTATTTGATCATAGTCACAAACTACACAAAACATATGGAAACCTACAGCAGAATATCAACAAGAAACATACCAATGAAAATACAGATTCTAAGACTTTGATATGTGTGAGAAGCTTCACCAAGATGGATTGCAAGATAGTCAGTTCATCATCAGAAATGACATTATTGCATAATCGCTTTGAAATGCCTTCTAAAATGGAATCTATATGATTTTCCTGATATGCAACAATAACAGATTCAGTGTCGAAGGGAATTAGCAGAACAAATAGCATATTGTATTGTAGTACAATTTGCATATTGACCAGAGACCATAGGGGGATACGTAAAATGGGCCATATGACCAATAATGCCCACAAGCCCAAATAAATCAAACTATGATACAATGTAGATTTTATTTAACTTCACAGCTAACAGAGTAAAGGCATTTACAAGATCAAACCTTCTGAAACTTACCATCTGGTTTTGAAGAACCAAATCCATATAAGCATCCACAACTTTCAAGAACTCATCAAGGCAATCATATGTAGTAACAACCTAATGTTGCAGGTGCATTTGAAACATATAAAAATGTCAGCAAAAACTAACTAGAAAACCTTCATTGAGTGCTGTGAATCTAAGCAGCATAGATGCTTGGTATAGATACAAATGGTCCCTAATATCAGCAGTATTGTTCATTGATGAAAATAATTCTCTATGCTACTCTCCATTTCTAACCACTTGATACTTGATAGGGATATAATCATTTTGATGTCTCTACTGGGTTGACAAATAACCTAGTATTTTAATATTTCAGGTTAACTTTCCAATACAAATGAACAAAATAATTAGGCCCTTCAGACTTTGATATATACTAGACCAAGGAAAATCTTCACCTCCTGTGTTTCAAGGGCTGAACTTTAAATGAGCCACAAAGACATCCAATGAGGAAGACAACAATTTATATAAGAGAACATATATAAACTTACAATCTAGAAGGCCCTTTAATAATCCCAGAAAAATTATTTTACAGCTAAGTTAAAGGACAATTTATCCCTGCATTTGTATAAGTTTCCTAATAAGCTCACTATCTTACCAGTATCCCCCTATTCCTATGAAACATCTCAAAATAAACAACCGAGTTTAGAACATCAACCCAAGAGGGAAAACAAACACTATTTAAGTACCTGAAGAACTCTATCCATCACTGCATTGACCATGTCCATTTGTAGTCTTCCTTCACATAGTCTGAATCCAAGTAACCTGTAATTCAAACACTGCATACTGAAAGTTAAACCTACTGAAGAAGCACTTTTAAAATGCATTGCATGCACTAGAAAAATATGCTCAGAAAACAAGTGTTATAATCAAAAGCATAATACCTGATCGAATGAATAATCATTGTTGCACTCAATGAGATGAAGAACTCCCATGGCATTAGAACTGATTACTTCAATCGGCAATTCATTCAGCAGAAGGTGAAGAATAATTGATATACAAGGGAAGTTTCCGAACAACTCAGATTCATTCCTTCCTAGCCCAAGATCAACCAGTATGCTGTTGACTTGCCTCTTCAACAAATATTAGAATGCTATTAAGTCAGTATACTACACAACCGACATTTTTTGTTCAATGTGTGGGCCATTACATTCTCCCATACCATGTCTAATTGTATTATTGGGTTAAACATAAGGATTGAGTTATCATACTTAAAAGTCAAAATTATCAGCTGGATTTGGATTTTGGCCTTTAGATGACAATTAGTTTTTCAATCTCCGATAAAGATGATTCAATCTTTACTAGGCTTCACTTACATACTCAGGATTACAGAGAAACTTCAGCGGAAACAGTGATTTCAAGAAATTAACAATAGCATGAGATCATGAATTGGCAGTCATAACAAACCAAAAGGTTGATGCTTATATTGTATTATGTTCCTTAAAATTTATAATCATATTCATTGACATACACCGCTAACAAAGATGGATTTGCTCTCTCAAACATATAAGATGGGCTTACAAGAATAAGAATGATTACCACATGAAACTGACCTGAGATGCATCCTTGAATATGAATTTCATGATATACTCAATTGTTGGTTCCATCAAACTGACAAGCAATTTTTTACTATTAGGAAATTGTCCATCTTTAACACCTTCTTCAGACACAATCGGACTCAGCAGAATTTTGATATCATTTGTGCATGTAATCAAGTATCCTGTTCCAATAGTGTCAGAAAAACCACAGCATTAATACATGCCAGTAATAAAATGACAGAAGAATGTATGAATTGAAGGCTTGGCAACAATCAACAAGTCATAGTAGTTAACTTCATGACTGACGTCATGCAGTTTAATTTTGTACAAGTATAAAATATTATTGAATGCTGAATTACAACTTTAGAGTTCCTTTATACAGGGAAAATTCTAACACTAAATAGGAAATTAAGTAAATAATGGAACACACTAGGAATAAGAAACTCACTAAATCCCTTCCTAATGATATTTTATCACTCAAATACTCCCCCTCACATTCAAGTCGGATAACACAACGAGTCTAGCACGAGAACCAAGAGTTAATACGGAAGCAACATGACAATGCCCTAAAAAAGATAACTTCAAGCAATTATGTCACATAATGACGGTGCAAATCAACTTCAAGCAACTACGTCACATAACGATGTTGCAAAACAACTTCAAGCAAGTATGTACAAAACTTTTGAGGCAACTACGTCACATAGCGACGGAGAAAAACACCTTCAAACACGATGATTTTAAGAAATGCACGAGAATGAGTGATTTTAAGAAAAATCACCAAACGTTGTCACATAACAATAGTGTAAAACATCTTCAAACATGTTAATTTTAAGAAAGTGTGAGAATGAGTGATTTTAACAAAAATCACCATACCCTAAAACTTGAAAGAACAAAGACAAGAGGAAACTACCTAGACTGGATCGCCAACGGTTGAACAAAACGCACACACATATTAAGAGTGGCAAATAATGAATAATATGCATAGGATGAATAGTGAACACGATATGAACAGTCTCCACGATTAACAATCTCTGATGAATAGTACCCCGTATGAACTCAACATCAAAACAGGTAATGACTTGCCACCCGCCATAAATTGTAGAGTGTGTAAAACAACACTCGCTAAAGTCTAAATATGAAATATTATTGAATATTGAATTACAACTTAGAGATCATTTATACATATGGAAAAGATATAATATATTGATGTTAAAATAGGCAATGAATATTAGGGTTTGCTTGTTACCTTTCTTGTTTAGTTTGTTTCCTATTGTTCCTTGTACAAGGGAGCCTCCTATTGTAATTCAATATTAAATTAGTCATCAATAAAAATATGAGTTATACAAACACGACATAAAGTCTCCATAATTGACAGTGACTCTAATAATTTTTTTTGATAAGCTGATAAATTTTATTGCACCACAAAGAAAATACCATAAATAGAAGGAAAAGATACATAACTACCCAAACGGCACAAGGACGTCAACCCTGTAGAAAACCAAAATGTAAGAGAGACTAAAAGAGTATGAAACATAGATCCAACCAACTGAGACTGAATAATAGTGAGCATAAGGGCGGGTGAAGAAACGACTCAGGTGGTTACAGGAGAGGTGAGAGTTTCCATGGCTGAATTGTATGCTAAACCATTCCCCTGTCCAGACAGTGAGTGAAAGGAATGAATAGGCTTAGGTGCTTGATCTTGAGAAAAGTGATAGACAGGGATACGGAATCGCCGTAAAAAATTTGTGTTAACCAGATATGCCAGAGAGAGATGTTGAAGAGTGGGTGCCAAAGAGGCTGATGCATTTTGGATGATATTAGGGAACCCGCCATAAATTGTTGAGTATGCAAAACAACACTCACTAAATTCTAAATATGAAGTATTATTGTATTATTGAATATTGAATTACAACTTAGAGACCCTTTATATATGAAAAAGACTAAAATATATTGGAAATTATCAATCAGGGTCAGTTAGGATTGCCTTATTAGTATTGTGGTATATTTTCCACATTATAATAGTTATATATATATATTAGGGTTAGCTATGATACCATGTCAATCTCAATGTTTATTGATTAATATTTGATGCTGACAATACAATAGAAGATTACTTTATATAGGGAACAATAGGAAAGCTAACCCTAATATTATAATAATAGAAAATATAACATAATACTAATAAGGTAACCCTAATTGACCCTAATTGACAAAAATTAACTAAAGAATTTTTTTTATCAACAAAATTAACTAAACTATTAAACGCACCGGGAATAAGAATTGACTGAATTCAATTTTGACTGTTACATATATATCCAATTTAGTGTTTCTTAATTCTAGTTTTCCTGTCCAGTGTTTAGGCTATCTACCATTCCTAATAAGTTTCCTACATAATATAAGCCCATCCCTGTGTAAAGAGATGCTCTTCTGTTTTCTTAGAAAAGAAGTTGAATAATCAATAAATGTTTTGAGTTTTACGTGGTATCAAAGCTCTAGGTTCGATCCTTAGACTTATGTCGTGTATTGCTTTTCCCGCTCATTAACTTATGGTTTAAAGGGTTTGTTGGGCGTTTCTGTTCTGATTTGTTTTAAATCATTTCCGAGTATTGTTCATGAACAGGTCCTGTTCACGGGTGACACGGATCACGTGCGTGCACTGTTAACTCAACACTATTCATAGGAACTCTTCACCCAACAGTTTTTGACATTGTAATATTTTCTCTTCGCGAGTCTACTGCGAGTTCCATGAATTTGTTTTAATAGATGTTGAAACAAAAAGTCCCATTTTGACAGATGCGGTTCTGATGATGTCTCTTTTTCGTTTATAAGGTCTAGTGATTTTCCTCCAGTTCACTTAGGATTGGTTTTAAGACGTTTGAGTTTGGTGTTAGGGTGTGCTACTCAAGTGTGTAGTGTTTTGAGTTGAGATGTGCTACATGTATAGCGGTGCAGTTAAGCTTCCGTTTTGGTTATGCCCAAGTGTGCATATTGATATCTTCGGGTTCGTAGTGGTATAAGACTGTTCATCAGCTTCAGGTGGGGTTCAAGGTTCAGGGTGGTTGAGCATTTATCTGTTTGTTTCTCTTTAGCATTAGTGTTTGGTTCACGTGCAATGTGTTATTCGACTTAACATGAGGGGGTGTTAGATATAATCATATTCAGGGTTTCCTATTATTAGTGTTCAGATTATTTCCTATTCCTAATAAATTTCCTATATAGTATGTCTATTCCTTGTGTAAAGTGATGCCTTCATTGTATTAGAAAAGAAGTTGAATAATAAATAAAGTATTGAATTTAAGATGGACTAAATTCATTCCTAATAATCTTTAACTACTCTAACAGATTTCACCTGAAACTACTTAGAACAAAATCGAAGTATCAAGTCAAATTAGAGTTTTTTTGTAAGCATAATGACCCTGCCATTTACTAAAAATGGGAGAGAGTAAAACCACAAACTTCATGAGATTAGTGGGATGGACTATTTAGGCAAAGATCTTTCAGTCTAATAATCACATTTAACTAATACCAAGCTAAGCAATTGATAGCTTGCTCCTTCAAAGGAAGCTGATAGATACTCATAAACACGATCAAGAGACATATGAAAGAGAACAATCACCATCAGAAGATCTAATTTGAGCCTATCAGTGACTAGGACAAATCCATATTTATTTTGGAAGTTCATGGCCTGTGACAAACCCAACCTATTCAAGATATGAAAAATAGACTCAAATACATGAGCCAAGACGCGGAAATGGCAATTTGTAGGGTTGTGTCAGATTATGGTTAGCACGTTGATTAAATATGGGTGTCAGATATGAACCTAGTTGACGTTCTTACAGCATACATCTGGCATCTTATCCACGCAGTTGGGTACAATGTGACTACTAATTAAATGTATCATTTTAAATTCACAAAAACAAACACAAATGGTCAAATGCAGCCATGTAGTATATAGCATTATTATGCATCACCCACAAGGGATATAATGTTAAACTGAAACCGGACTTATCTATTTACTATCAGTCATCACTAAAGCGAAGGTTGGATAAAATATACCTAAATCACATGAAGGTAATTTTGAAGCGCAGCGGACCATATACAGGCGACAATAAGCAGATGCCAACGGATCTGCTAACCCTCTTGCCATCATTACCAAGCGCTTGACACTATCTACAGGTCGATCATTCAGGAAGCGCCAGCAAGGCAATAGTGCCAACTCTAAGTAACTGGAATATGAATATAAAAACAATCCAAACATACAACCATTAAAAACGATAAAAGACAGGCGGAATAAAAAAACAACAGACAAATAATTCCATCTAATAGTTTATTGAGTCAAACCCCTAGTACAAATCATGTAGAGTCACTGAAAGAATAAAAAAAGTGTGTTCCCCATACACAAACATGGTGTGGCACTCCTATTATACTTGAGAACAAATCAATTTGGAACAAATAAATTGAATTATATGACGGCTAAGAAGCTTTTAAGAATTCAACTAACAATACAGAAAATGCTGAGAGAGAAACTTCACATGCGAGGAAGAAGCTCCTGGATGGAACCAATTTTGCAGAACCAGTTGTAGCAAGTTTCTTTAGCATCAAGGCAAATATCACTTGCTTCAAAATTATCTGTCACAAAGCCAGCAATAGTTTCAAGATAGGAAAGAACTGGAAAAAAACACATAAATTATCTAGTTGTGACAATAAAAACAGAGTGCAAATCCAGTTGGTGCAAATTGTGACGTTAGGATTCTAGTACATCTGGGTGACCAGAAATGACTGCGTGTTCGGAGGAGTGGTGAGGACGCTGAGGGAGTTTCTGAGGTTCGTGCAGCTGCGCTCTTTTACCTTGATGCGAGCAGACGAGGGGCGAGCGTTTGAGTCCTGGG
>JAYMTP010003043.1:0-17944 GCA_036897365.1 Geranium brycei | reverse complement strand
TGACGCTGGACCTGGAGTACCTCCGCGGGTCGATCGCCGCCGTGCAGTCGGTGCTCCGGCACGCGTCGTGCCCGGAGAACGTGCACCTCCACTTCATCGCGGGCGAGTTCGACCCGGCGAGCCCGCGGGTCCTGACCCGAACCGTCCGGTCCACGTTCCCGTCCCTGAGCTTCACCGTCCACATCTTCCGCGAGGACGCGGTGCTCGGCCTCATCTCCTCGGCGGTCCGCGAGGCCCTCGAGAACCCGCTCAACTACGCCCGCAACCACCTCGGCGACCTCCTCGACCCGTCCGTCGACCGGGTCATCTACCTCGACTCCGACCTCATCCTCGTCGACGACGTACAAAAACTATGGTCGGTGAACTTAACAAACTCCCGGGTCATCGGGGCGCCCGAGTACTGCCACGCCAATTTCACGAAATACTTCACGAACCGGTTCTGGTCCGACCCGGTCCTCCCCCTGGTCTTCGCGGACCGGAAGAACCGGACGCCCTGCTACTTCAACACGGGGGTGATGGTGATGGACCTGAAGCGGTGGCGGGAGGGCAATTTCCGGGAGAGAATTGAGCGGTGGATGGAAATACAGAAGAGGAAGAGGATCTACGAGCTCGGGTCGCTCCCGCCGTTCTTGTTAGAGTTCGCAGGCGACGTGGAGCCGATAGACCACCGGTGGAACCAGCACGGGCTCGGGGGGGACAATCTCAGGGACAGCTGCCGGGGCCTGCACCCGGGCCCCGCCAGCCTCCTGCATTGGTCCGGGAAGGGGAAGCCGTGGGCCAGGCTCGACTCCAGGAAGCCCTGCCCGATCGACCTCGTCTGGGAGCCCTACGATCTCTACAACAGGCCCCACCGGACCGCTTGGTAATTTTGCCCATCGGGATCGGGATCGCCGATTCTTTGTGGATAATTTTGGTGTACTATACATTTTTTGGTTCGTGAGTTTTTTTTTTTCTTTTGTTCTCGATCGCCGTTGAATTAGCTATTGATTGATAGCGGATTGATATGAATTTATTTATTATTCGGATCTCAGGTTTGTGAACTGTGCATTGTTTTAAAAATCAGGCCGGGCGGCTCCTAGACGGTAAATGAGTCGGGCTTCCAGCGAACTGTCTGGGCTCAATTCGAACTCTCGACCTGAATTTAACCTCAAAGTTAGGCTCGTTTAACAGACGAGTCGAGCTCGAGCATAGTATTTCAAGGCTTGACAGGTCAGCGAGCGAGATGACTCGTTCAATTATTCTTATTTAAGGTTAAATTTAACTTTTAATCGGTATTTAGATGAATTGAGCTTGAGCTTAGTCGAGGTTGAACTAATTTTTATTTTTTCGACCTAAGCTTGAGTTTAGTTGTATAAACTTGTTCGAGCCGAACACTTTACGATTCTAGCCCAATCAAATTGAAGCTCGATCCGGCTCGTTTCGAACACCAACCAAAAATTTATATAATAACCTATAATTTTATGTATACAATGATTTATTTAATAATTTTTATAATAAAATCGATAATTTATTTCCAATTAATCTCGGAGTTCCTTTCTGCTATATATATATTAACGTTTTTTAAAACAAAATTGTGACGATGAGTATATATGTTGTTCACGGGCTCTACATTGTGGGGACCACCTGCAAGGTGACAGGCTATTTTTGGAGGCTTTTGTGGTGCCAGCTGGTTTGGGACCCTCCGGTGTCGTTTTGGGCCCATGTTGTGTGCTTTTGGGAACACTGCGTTCATAGATTTTTCTCAATTTTTTTTTGACGCTAGGTTTTTCTCAATTATAACAAAAATCCGAAAGCATCTTTTATTTAGCACTAACAATTATTTGAAGCATAAAGTTATGTATTTTGTTGGAGAGTCCAAATGGGGATATTTAGCCTTAGGGCCCGACATCGGCGGTGGGGCTTACATCGCCGGGGTGGGTCGAAATTAACATGGGCAGGCCCGACATCATTCTTCGACGACGGCGGGTTCGGGGATGGTCGTTCGGGATGAGTTTGGCCGATTCATGGGTAAATGAAACTTTTGTCTATGTGGGGGTGGAGACTTTAGCGCTGCGTGGGGTTGTTTACGGCCCGGTTTGTGATGAGGTGGAGACTTTAGCGCTGTTTGAGACTGTTCACGACTCGATTTGCGATGAACTGAATTTCATAAAATTATTACATTTTAAATTATTTTGACTTATCGGTTTGTGGTTGGATTTTCTTCTAACCGATTTTCAATAAATTATTACATTTTTTGTTGTTGGGGAGAATCTAAGCTTTAACCAAGGAGGAGTGACATTATGAGAAGACTCATATATACATTAGAGTCCACTGTTAACTCAAAAAACTTGTTTAGTGACTCTTAAATCTAATGTGTATATAAGCTCTTTTTCAGCCTCATACATGACTTTGTCTTAAGTGTGTATTTTAACATATTTATATTTTGTTGGTCCAAGTATTAAGGATCGATGACATATTTTTAGGCCACTTCCATCCTTTTGAGCTTTGATTTGGATACAATGATGTATTTTGTACAAATCCTGATAATGTAATCATGTTGTTGAGTTTCTAACATATTTTATATTATTAGTTCTTTTTTTATTACATCAATGGAATAAAAATTATGACCTAAAGCTTAAAGCTGTGTTCAAGACACTATCAAAATTTTAACATAGCATACTATTGAATTGGAAGCCTATATAGATATGTCGCCTCGTCCCTGCAAAAGTATGTTACCCGCATGCAACTCGTAAACATTTGAGTGCTCTGTTACTCCTTGTCGATTACGAGTTTTTTTTCATCCCTTATTCTCATCTCCTCCAGACTTTTCGAACACTTCATTTTTGAACTCAACTTGCTGATTTGCTAACTAGACCACTGTACTAATTAATCATAAGAGACCCATAACCATTTGAAGGCATGTTCAATTAAGAAAATAACATATCACTCTATTAATTACACCAATGCACTTCAAAACTCATTGCTTCACTTTGATGAACAACTTCTACAAAAGTAACTAAAAATTTGGGATTAGTAGAAAATCATGTATTAGTAGCTTATATATATTTATTGGGCTGAACTGAACATGGGCTGAGGCCCAGATCTGCAGGCCCGTTTATTGGCCAAATCAAAACAAAACTAGTAGCAAAATCGGAGTAGGTTTAGTGATCCTCACTCCCTATTTCAGTGAAACAGAGATATTGGGCTCCCATTAAATTTGGGCTATTTTGCTTTTATATAAGGATGAGGATGAGTCGAGTTCGAGACATTCAACGATTTCTATCTCCTTACCTATCAGATCATGGATGTATTAGATCATGTCGTATTCAGACATTTTCATCGTCCCTAATCAAAACTCGTCATATTGTGATGCTTAATATGAAATGTTGTCCATAAAACCTCGTGTTCTAAAAAATGATAGACGGCAGTCTGGCGTAGAAGTCTTTATGAGACTAATTGAATTCGAATTGAATAATCAATCAAAAAATAATCGGGCCAGAAGAAAATTTCTAGAACTGGTAAAATCGTTTCAAAGAAAAGAAACTATATATAATATACACATATGATATAACAATAAAAACTAATTAACTAACTAATTACATAAACAATAAAAACATAGTATACATAAAAAAAAAACCTCGTACAAGGAAAAAAAACAACCAGACATGGCCTGTAATAATAACAAGAAGAAGAAAAAGAAGGAACCAAAGCTCAATGTTTTTGTGAAGGCTTGTGAACCTTGTCCTTGATCCAATTGAAACCCAAAGTGGCTCCAAGTTTGACCTTCTTCACACCCGTTGACGCCACATCCTTAGTCTTTCCGAACCCTTCGCCGACCTTTTTAGCGTACCTGTCTTTCTTCGACTCCGGCGCCGCGTCCGCCTGGCTGTCCCATTGGTCGGCCCATGACGTGCCGTACGGTTCCATAATAATATTACCAAAAAAATTATATATTCAAGAAATAAATAAATATGTATTCATGGATTTGGTCTGAAATTATTATTAGGTAATCAAAATTTCATGTGTCGAGTGTTGTTTATAAAGGAGAAACCGCACGCACGCACGCACGTGTTTACAGCTTTGGTTTTGTTCACTCTATTACGGTTTAGTTTTTACGTAACAATTAAAACTTGATGCATCAGAAATAGAAAATTAATTTAATTTTATTATTTTTCTTTTGAAGATGAGAGTTTTCATAGCATCATACCGAACCGCTTCGGCAAACATCAGCAGGACAAACCCCTCGTCATATTTTCAATCCAACTGATTTAAAACAAATTTAATTAGCTTATGGGCTGCCGAGTTACACACCCTAGAAACAAAATTAACCAAAATAGAAAAACCCAAAATGCTAATAGTAATAGTACTGCTGCAATCTCCAATATATCTCCCAATTGTTTATGCAACATTTTATAACTGGAGATACCCTCCATTACTCGAAGACAATCAGTTCCCACCACTACCTGATTTCATTTGGTTGTGCTTAATTCACCAAAGAATTTAAAATTTTTGTTTCAAATTGAGAGAGGAATATTCTCTATTTCATTATTTATGTAAATTGTTATTGAAATGTTATGGTTTGAAAATATAAATAATAAACTGAATTGATAATAAGTCATTGAATTTAATACGATATTCCTAATTTATTATATAAAGAGAAGTAAGTTTGTGGAATATCAATATATGTGGACGTCTAACGTAAATTCATAATGATAATTGTCCCAAACCGAGAGAGAAGTGTATTTATCTAATTGTTTATTTAGAAAGCTAGTAAAATGCTGTGATTCGAAAATATAACAAATAATGAACATGTAATAATAAACTTACAAATTTAATATTATATTCCCAATTTGTGCTGTACAACTTTCATAAGTGGATAGGATGAATAATAGACACAGTTTAATTCCTCGAAATTTTAATATGTTTGTTACATGGTCTATAAATAAAAATAACTTTTGAGCTTTGTTACACTTACGGAGACATAGACATTTTGAACTTTTCTACGAGAAACAAGACGTTTTGGAAATTCTAAGGTGATGCAAAAATAGTTATATATGAAAAATAGTTATATATATGCTTGATTTTGTAATTTTATTGTTGTTGTTTGGAATATTAATCACGTTTTGCGGCTGCCGATGTTTTGTATCATTAAATATTCCGAACCATTACATTGATCCGATTCCTATGCGGGTTGTTCGGAACCATACGCAGCTGTACATATTTTGTCTCCAACACAAAAATTAAATTTGTCTTGTTAATAAAATCTCTATAGACGGAATATACAATCTTTAACTAAGTAAATACAAAAACTCATTAGTCATAATACGTACATGATTGATTTGAAACAGAAAACAAGAGATAATCGAACTTGATTTCTATACGGGCCCATTCCATATATGATATATTCGATTACTACCGATTTTTTAAATTTTGAATGCATCAAATTCGGCTCTCAAAACATTTATTATTAAGAACTAATAAATGAATTTGTCGATATTAGTACCATATGCATAACACTCAGAACTATAGAGATGGGTTGTTGGAGGCGAACATGGGGATCGAACTCTAATTATTTAAATTTAATTAAATCAGGAAAAATCTCATATACATACACTTAGAATTAGATATTTCCCAATTAATTATTTTTTAGAAATTTTTTTAGCAGTGCGTCTCTTTTGAGTTTACATTTTGCTCACTCAATTTTTTTCGTTAAGTTCGTTAACAAAGTGATGATATAAGAAATAAAAATAATAAAATAATAAACCAGAAATAGGAAATATTTATAGCAAAGTCACCTCTGTAAATATATACAAGACTATTGGGCCTTTAAGACTTTTGGCCCAAACAAAATATTGGGCCTTCGGCCCTAAACTATAGAATTTTGGCTCATTGGACCAAAACCATATTTATTGGGACCAAAACCACGATGAACCTTAATTCCCAATGTTTTACTCTCTACTCGAACGAGTTTATGTACTCAATTTCAAATTCAGACTATAAAAAATAATCAAGCCCAAATTTGATTTGACTTTGTATTCAATAAGTTTAGTTTTCGTTATATATTTATTAAAATATTAATTATAAATAAAATTTATAATTAATTAAATACTCAACGAGTCAGATCATTATTATATTAAAAATTAAAATGTTAGTTTATAGTTCAACTCGTTTATTAAAAAAACACAATTTTAAACTCGAATTCAATTAAAACTCAATCATAATAAACTCGAGTTGAATATTTAGAGGTAGATCGACTATAAATGACAATGAATTTATTAAATGATTATAAATGTCTTAATCAATATTGAGGAATTTATTAAAGGCTCGCGGAAGACTGACTTTAAATGACAATGGATTAGGTAACAGACGGATATGGCCATACCGCTCACTCGAGTAGGTCCGCTCACTTATCGAAAAAAGATGTCAACATCGTTAAAATAAATTATGAGAATTTCATTAAAATTGGTCCAAAGAAAATAATACCGAAAACCGTGAGTCAAAATAATTTAAAAAGTGAAAATTTTGTGAAATTCAGTTCTTAACAAACCGAAAGTGGGTAGGTTCAAAATCAGTTTGATCACTTATGCTCAAAACCGAACCGATGCAAAACTGAATCCCACTAATTAGCATACGTGACACGCGTCAAGCTTTCATTGGACAAGGGTTGGGCTTCAAAGTACCGGTAAAAAGAAAATCTGAAAATAAAAAGGAGGGACAAATTGAAATTGGAGCGAAAATGGAGTTGCTGAAACTCTCCAAATTCAAGCTTCAGCTTCAAGCCCTAATCACCGAAGTTCGAGAGCTCAGGGTAAGATCTTCGTCACCACCACCGCGATTCTCTCGAATTTTTCTCCTGTTGATCGCGTTTCCGCGAACATTTTCCAGGAAAGAGAACGATCGGCGACCGATCAACTCGATCATTTACGTCAGGTTCGCACTCGATCGCTTCAATTTCCACTCAATCGTTCGATTGTTTTGAATTTTCCTGGAAAAACCTGGAGTTGTTGTTTGGATTGTAGAAGCAGAAGCAGAACGAGGAGGAATATGGCCGGAGGTTGCAGGAATTGCAGGCTGAATTGGCTTCGTCGAATCAGATGATCGAGAAATTGGAAAGGAAGGTTGTGAAAATGCAGTCACTGTGTTTGATGAAATGCTTGTTAGAGATGAACTTGGATTGATCATTGATGGAGCCATGCTGGTTGTTAATTGATTGTGCTACTGCTTGCAGGTGAGTCACTTGCAGAATGATAATGTATTGCTTGAAAGCAACCAGAAGGAGTTGAAGGGGACAATAAACAATCTACTCCAAACTAGAGAAAGTTTCCTCAATGCTTATGAGGTTTGTATTTGCTGCTGTGCACATATTCGTTATTGATGTTGATTGTATTGATTTCTGCTAGTATAATATAGTAATTATGCATGAGCCAGCTTGGAGACTTCTCAATGATGTCATGTGATCTTGCTGGAACCTGTAATAATAATAAAAAAAATTGTTCCTCCTATACCATTCTGACTGTACAATCTTGTATTGCATAGTTTTAACAGATCTGTTTGTTCCAGTTTGCTAGATATACAGATATGCATGTTAAACACATAGTTATATCATAAAGAACCTTAGGCAAAATAACACTATACATAATGATGATACTGAATCACCAAATCCTCTTTTTCTCCAGACTTTATGATGGGTGTGAGTAAATTAGGATTGAGGATGATGAGATAAGTGAATCGCTGCTTGTCTAAGTTTAGGATACCCAGAAAAGCTTATAAGTATTGTAATAGGTTGTGTAAGAACTCATGTAAGACTAGTTTGTGCTTCTGGATCTCATTGCAAAAAAAGAAGACAAATAGGTAGTATTGAAGTGGCCCGTCATTATGCTGATGTGCAGGAATCTACTTGTGAAATGAGGCGATCAATTGAAGCCAGAGACAGAAAGCTCAATGTCCTATCAGAAAAGATAAACTCTCATATATCATTATTTGATTCAATAGAAAATGAGGCATTCTCCACACAGCAAGTTTTGGACAATGTGCAACGTATTGTGAGTGAAAAAGAGGAAATAGGTAGGTAACTTTCTCTTTTCAGGTTTATGCTTACTTGGGATTTAAGAGTACCAATTATGTGTATGGTATCCAATTTCTTCTTGACTCCATTTTATATTTGCAGTGGCCAACCTGAGGAGCAGAATGGATAGTGTTTTTGCACTTGAAAAGGTTTTTACCGGTAATATAAACCTATTATATGCTTCATATAGCCCTTCTGTTTACCGTATAATGAAGTACCATATCTTTCATCCAATTGTATGAAATCTATATTCATTGGTAGTTCATTTGGACATGTTTATGAATACAAGTAGCATTGGTGAGTTGCACAATGTGTCACCTATCTCCGTGTTGCTAATTTATATATGCTTGTGTTAAAATCATAGTTGTTAACATAACATGCCCCAAATCCTTAATGCAATTAAGAAGAATAAAAAAACTCAATGCAATCCATTTATTGTTTATTTGAACTTGTTTCTACTCTGTTTTATGCAGAAAAGATCCATGATCTGGAAAGTAAACTGAAAAATGATGAGGATGAATTCCGAAGAAAGGATAAAATCATTTCTGAATTAGAAGCACAGGTGGAAGAAGCAAAAATTAGTAACAATTTTCAAACACAAATAGCAGAAATATCCACTAAAGTATTTCAAATATGTTTTGTTGATTGAAAGAAGTGATTTATCCTTTCTGTTGAAGCTACTTTTTATCAGTGATTTCCCTTAACCAGTCTCACCTTCATGAAACTCTACATGCAAAAGACGCAGCAATACAAAATTTAATATCTGAGAAGAAGGTAGAAATATTTTTTTAAATGTTTGTTTTGGTTCTAATATTTATTTTTATTGTTTTGCTAAAATTTGTTTATTTTCCCTTTTAATCAGGTGCTGCAGTATGAAGTTGGAACTCTAGGGAGTATCTTACAAAATATTAAGGACACTGTTATGAAAATGAATGAAGAGGTAAGTGAAGGATTTGATTATGGCTTTTAATTACCACACTCTATTAATGCTCTTATAGATAACATGTTTCACGTCTGAACTACTTTAATGATTTTATGGATCTTGCTGTCAGTTGATTCCCACCGCTATGATTTATATCAATCACATATGTTTATTGTATTGTTTCAATTTGAAATAGCCTCAATCTTATATTTAAGTCTTGTGACTTGCCTGCCTACAGTCTTTGTTATGAGCATGGGTCCTCTGATAAATATAGTAATTTGCTGACTGACTTCAACTTTTCTTATAGCAAGATATTTTTTGTTTTGTTTTCTACACCAGGATAAGAGAATACTGTCACCAGTTCTAGAACACCAAGAAGCAATTGATATGATTATCATAAAGGAAGATAACAGGTAGAATAAAATACTTGCTATAAACGTTTTATGTTCCTGTGGTATTATACTTTTCAGTTTTAGGTTGTAGTAGGTTCCAGATATATAGGACATTGCTTTTCCCATAAAATGATGCATATTTAGATATATAGGATATGGGACATTAAAGTTTTGCTCCTTGATAGGTAGTTCCTGATGCTAATGTTAATGCCACTTTAACTTGGGACACAGCAATGAAAATGCGGTTCAAAACACAGAAGAATTTTTCTATGAAGCTTCAGGAAGAGACACTGCAGAAAATACAGGTTATTTATGCTTTCAAAATACAGTTTTAATGATTGGATGCGTGCCATATCGGCTTTAAGTATAATTAGCATGAATATCTGTTCATGTTATCATAGATATGTCAGTATATAGCCCATGGTTATGAACAGACTTGGTGCTTGTTTTCTCTTGAAGTTCGATTTTTCCCTAACTACGATAAATGATGTACCATATTTCTGGTTTGCCTTGTGTGGTTTAAGGACTGAAACCCTTTTCCATGGTTCCTTATTAGAGAACATATCTTCTTGTATTTGGATAGTTCAGAGTTCTAAATTAATATTGACTAATTATTTTCTGTTTTGGTTAAAGAAAACATCAATAGTTGGGATTGGTTCTATGTGCAATGTGGTCTTTCCATGTTCCAATAATAATTGATCACTAATATACATACATATATGCTCAACATTCTTGAGGTCATATCATATCAAATAACATGTTTAGATTTCTATGGAACCTAACTATCCTAACATGTTTGTTTATAGGAGAAAACAAGTCAATTGGCAATACCTTGAGGGCAAATTGTAACCTCGAATCCTGCATGTCAGGGGCAAGTAGATGCTTTCTAACGCCGCACATCTAGAACCCCCCGTTGTTTACTTATATTAAAATGTCTACATTCTCTCATTATTTGTAATAATTCCTTGGCTGCAGGCTTGTTCTCCCCTACAACCAGCAGGTTCAGAACCTCAGTCTCCAGCAAATACGCTATGTATCTCTGGAAATGACGCGAAGGTATATAAAATGCCATATTTTCTGCATTTGGAACCTTCAAGCATTGCTAGATAAAACCATTCTGTTCATCACATTGACTTGTATACAATTGACCAGAAAAGTAAGGTTCACAAAATCCAGCAAATTGATTTAAGAATGTGCCAAGAACTTTGTTGCATTACAGAGCTTTCTGAGATTTGTGTTGGTAGAACATCAAGATCACTGAAATAAATAGTTTCTGTAACATCCAAAAAGTGTTCCTCATTTGTGCAGGACCATACAGCACTGCAACACCACTTAGAGTCCGAGTGCTCAACAACTGGAGCAGAATCCTCACATGATCATGGTTAAGTTATTTGGAAGTATTCAAATTTCACTTCTCAGGGTATTAGTTTTGTGAACAATCTATTGAGAACTCGTATTATGACTTCAGGAGCACAAACCTGACATTAAACCGTCATTGGTATCACCGTTGAAGCTTTCTGTACTCGACGATTCATGAAATGAGCTGTCCAGGTCCACAATTCCATGCATACCAAGGTACTGCTCACTCCGCTGCATTTGATTCATAGTTGCATAATATGATTGTAGTTTGCATAGTTTTGCTTCGATTTTTTTGGCCGGCCTAGGCATTTCTAATGTTTTAGGAGTGTGAAAACTTTTATCAAGCATTGATAATTTTATGGGCTAGAAGCCTCAATCACATTGAGCATAACCAAACTCTAGGCAATTCTTCTGGATATAATTTGTTTGGTTTAAATAGATTACTGGAAAAAGTAAAAAAAAGTATTAATCAATGAATAATGATGGCAAAAATCTCCGAACTCGATAGGGATTTGGTGTCCTCGGTCCGACGGAGTAGGGACAGAGCTAATTAAATCCATCTCGAACCCTCTCCGCTTGACATCCTATAAAAAAACACCCTGAACCTGACAGAGACTTGTTATCTCTGATCCGACGGGATAGGAGATGAGGATCACTAAATCCCAGTGTTCTAAAAAATGCTAGACGTGGGTCGGACGCGGAGAGTCTTATGGGGGTTAATTGGGAATTAATCGGAGACTAATTAGAAAATAATCGGATAAGTCGGTGATTTGATTTCTTGAACACTGCTAAATCCACTTGAACCTGCCCCATTGTCATTCCTGTTAGTGAAAACTCCAGTCTGAGATGGAGAATAGACTTATATGAATTTATATAGGCTTTAAATGTATCAAGAAGATATGAATCATTTTATTACATTTCCAACGAATGACTTACAATCAAAATTCAAAATCTTTAACACAAATATGAAGCAAACAATCAAAATCTTGCCACTCTCTTCTCTGTCAATAATAAGCTTGTCCTTTGTGTTTCATAACTTTCATCTGTAGCTCCTCTTTCTTGACGCCCGAAACCTTATCCACTTCCTTCCCGTTCTTCATTAGTATGAATGTTGGCATTGTCTGAATTCCGTATTGCGCTGACACAGACTGTTACATTCACAGTTTTGTTTTTAAGGTTATAATGTTTTGAAGGAGAAATAAAGATTTAAAACTTAGGATAAAAGAGTGATTTGTACCACTAATTTGTCAGTGTCGATCTTGATGAAGTCAACGTCTTTGAACTTGGCCGCCATGTCGTTTATAGCTGGCTCGAGAAGCTTACAAGGTTTGCACCAAATAGCTGTGAAGTAAACCACCATCTTCACATAAAACAACACCAAAACCGTGTCAGTATATAGAGTTTAGTGCAAAAATAAACAAATAACTGAGAAAGGTCAGAACTAAGAAGAAATAAAAAGTTACATACCAGTTTGCTGGTTTGCTTGGAAGCTTCGAAACAAGCTTTCCACTGGTTTAACGAATTGAGCTCGAGAACACGAGTAGCCATCCCGTAGGACACTCCTTCAACCCTTTCTGAGGGAGCCTTCCATTGGGATGAAAATGGACTCCCATAGGACCCTCCATCAATCCTGTCGCTCACTTGGGGTAAACCGAGTGCCCTACCATAGGACCCTCCGTCAACCCTATCAGTCCATTGGGTTAAATGGAGTGACTTCCCATAAGACCCTCCATTGACCCTCTCGAGCTGAGGACTCCACTGGGCCGATGAATGGAACATCATCACACGAGCACCGTTTCCATAAGACCCTCCATTGAACCTGTCCATGATTGAAATTAGCTCTGAATAGAAGATTGAAGCCTAAGTTGATGATTTTGAGAACTGCTTCGAAGTTTGTTTTGTTTTGATGAATATGATTGTGGAGAAGGGCTGTTTATATAGAGTTTGGTAGTGACGGTGGGAATTTTTTTTATTGCCTCTGGTCTCAGTCAGGGTGTAGGATTCTACAAAGTATGGACCGCTTTATATATTATATGTTCGGAGCATAAATACCCACAGAACAAAAGAAGTAAATTTGATCACATTGTCGTCAAACCTCATTCAAATCGAAGCTCGAGGTAGAATTTAATGATTTATGCTCCTTATTCCATCAGATTGGGGACATTAGGTCTCTTTCAGTTTTAGTAATCCAGTTCTCTATTCCATAATCGGATCAACAATACTAAATCCCCGCCGCATTCAGAAAATTTTGTCTTTCCTCCCTACTCTCTATAACCTTCAATCAAAGGACACTTCATCTGCATGATACCCATCAAACGCTACCTTAAACGTGTTATGTCTACATGTGAGTTCAAAGTCCCACTTCGAAAGAGTATTGAGTATAAAGAAGGTTTATATACACATTGGACCCTAGACCCACTAGACTATTGTTTTGTGTCAAAAGTGAGCTCTAATGTATGTATGAGTTTTTCTTGGGTGCTCCTCCTATTAAGACCCGGATCTTCCCAGACAATGAAATTGAGTTTCTTCTAGTGGGCTGAAGAATCAAATTCTTTTTGTTTTGTGGGCAGTTTCATTTTCACTTTGGCTCAAATTTTAAGACAAAGTTTATTCTGGGTCGGAAGGGTACTTTATTTACAGTGTATTATACATACGAAAACAATAACATTAGTCAATCTTGTTACCCCAAAAACACAAACTTTCGGAATCATTGCCACTGAGCCGCACGTTTTCGTAGTGTCATATTCTAGCAGTGTTATTTATTTGAGTTGATGCATGTAAACATTGCGAGTTTAGTTGCCAAGTTTTATATGTAAGTTCATTGCACACATTCATATTCCATCTTGTTTTTTGGTCGAGTTTAAGCATGTGAACATTGTGAATTAGTTACCATTAAGGGCATAAATAAATTGAGTCTATATTGTGAAAATTCCCAACTTACTTGCTTAATCCATACCAACATTTGCTTGACCAAACACTTCAACTTGGGCCAAGGGACCTAGAATCGAGTTTTGCTGCTGTATTTACACGTATCTCACATTCTCTAATCTTGATACACAACTTGCTGATAAAAAAACACCCGTTTAATCTATGATTAATCCCCAATTAATTGTCCACAAATCTCTTATAATTCTCAATTAATTAATTATTTAATTCAATTTATTTTTCGATTAATCCATGTATAGTCTGTAGAAGGCTTTCTCTACCCGACTAGCGTCTAACGTTTCTTACGACACTGGTCTTTAACAAGTCACCCAAGTTCAATTTGTTAAATATTCGGTACACGCTTGTTATAATCAAGCTCGAACTAAATTCAAGCTCAAAATGGGCTCGTCTGATGAACAAGTTGAACTCAAGGCACATGTGTTTTGTCACGGTGAATATGAGTGGTTGAACTGTGAACAACACTTATATCATGCAGTAACTAACGTAATCAGTTGTGGTATCAGCAAGAGCTCGATATTCGGCCTTCGAGTTAGAGCGGGTAACATTTATCTGTTTCTTACTTCTCCAAGAAATAAGAGTGTAACCAAGAAAGAAATAGTAACCAGTAGTGGGACATCGATCACTAAGGATCACCAACCTAATCAACACCTGAACATGCTTGTAAGACCACATGTGTTTTGCAGGAAAAATGCAAGTCTTGAGTAGATTTGCATCAGCAATGGCCACAACATCGGTGGATTGATGAGACCACATACCCAGCCAGAAGTCGGGTCTCCTCATAGAATAGTTCATATACTATTTCTTCAAATATAGGGAATAGATTGTGATGCAATAACGAGCTTTGAACAATTATCTTTAAACTGATTAATTTTTGATTAATCCCCAACTAATACTCAATGAATCCCCCAAAAAATCTCTTTCCTGACTATTGTCTAGCTTTTTTTAGAACACTCGATATAGGGTTTGTAGATTCTAGAGAGAACAGAGCTCGGGCGGCAGTGTGGGTTCCCATAAAATGTTGAAGAAGTCGACATGCATAGAGAAGACATAATCATTTTATTACACTTTCAACGAATGGGTTACAATCAAACCTCGAAATCTCAACATAACTATGAAAGAAAAGATAAAACAATCCAAATCAGTAATAAGCTTGTGCTCTGTGTTTCATAACTTTCATCTGTAGCTCCTCTTTCTTGACTCCCGAAACCTTATCCACTTCCTTCCCGTTCTTCATCAGTATGAACGTTGGCATTATCTGAATTCCATATTGCGCCGACACAGACTGTTACATTCACAGTTTTGTTTTTAAGGTTATAATGTTTCAAAGACGAAAAAAGAACTGAAACATAGGATAAAAGAGTGATCTGTACCACTAATTTGTCTGTGTCGATCTTGATGAAGTCAACGTCTGTGAACTTGGCCGCCATGTCGTTTATGGCTGGCTCGAGAAGCTTACAAGGTTTGCACCAAATAGCTGTGAAGTAAACCACCATCTTCACCCAAAATAACACCAAAACTGTATCAGTATGTGTATAGAGTTCTTTGCAAAAATAAGCAAATAAAGGAAAACATTAGAATAACATATAAATTGCATACCAGTTTGTTGGTTTGCTTGGAAGCTTCGAAACAAGCCTTCCATTGATTCAACGAATTGAGCTCGAGAACACGAGTAGCCTTCCCATAGGACCCTCCATCAATCCTGTTGCTCACTTGGGGTGAACGGAGTGCCCTTCCATAGGACCCTTCGTCAACCCTATCACTCCTTTGGGTTAAATGGAGTGACTTCCCATAAGACCCTCCATCGACCTGAGGACTCCATTGGGTCGATGAATGGAACATGATCACACGAGCACCGTTTCCATAAGATCCTCCATTGAACCTGTCCATGATCGAAATTAGCTCCTCTGAATAGAAGATTGAAGCCTGAGTTGATGATTTTGAGAACTGCTTTGAAATTTGATTTGGTTTGATGAATATGAATGTGGAGAAGGGTTGTTTATATAGAGTTTGGTAGTGATGGTGGACATTTATATATTGCCTTTGGTCTCAATCAGGGTATAGGATTCTATATAAAGTGACACATAGCTGTATGGGCCGTTTTGTAAATTATATGTTCGGAGCATAAGTACCCACTGAGAAACTAGTTCAGAATTGGACCATGCATTTCAAAATAAACAAAAGACAGAACAAAAGTGGTCGTTTCTTGTGTTTGTTTGTATAGAAGTAAATTTGATCACATTCTTGTCAAACCTTATTTTAATCCAAGTTTGAGGTATAAGAGCCCTATCCATATCCCTTAATGGCTTTATGAGTTTGAGTTTCGTTGCCTCTTTATAAAATGTTAACGGGTGAGTTTAATGATTCTCTTCCTCTATTCGAGAATTACGGACACCAGGTCTTCGTTGATTTCAAAGATTTTTGTCATCCCTCATATCCCATGCTTTGTACACTCTTCAACTAAAAGACACTTCCTTCATCCATCATAGTACTCGTCGAGCGCATTGATATCATATCTACAGAGAGATAGAATATCATAAACTCTCACTTCTAAGAATTATGTCTGTTAGAATAATTAGGAAATCTAATTTAGATAATTTCAGTTTAGGGCATGTTGGTTAAGTTTCCTATTGTACTCACCTATTTAGATTATATCCCTTTATCTATATAAAGGGCTCTACTTTTATTGTAATGAACAAATTAGTTCAATATATCAATATTCTATCTACTAATGTCAGATCGGGAATAATGGGTCTCCACCAGATTCATGGTATTTTATCTCTCTATAAATGATAAAAATGTAGATTTAGAGCAGATTTAATAATCTAGTCCCCTTCCCGATGGATCAAGGATATCGAATCCCATCGAGTTCATAATTTTTTGTCATTGCTCCCCGCTCTTTGTAATCCTCAACCAAAAGACAATTCTCCATCGGGCGCGTTACCTTAAACTTTCAACACGTAACATCAGAATACAAACACTCCTTCTCGTACTAGTATCATGAAACCAACGGCTGTGTTAAACAAAAACAGCATCAAATGAGGTGTAAGGCACCATCGATTCCCACACAGCTAAGTTGTGGGCACAAATCAAATCACTGTCCATTACAGTGATGATGCTCTAGTGAGAGCTTGAGCTGAAATTGAGTTTCTTTCAGTGCGGTGAAGAATCAAATGCTTTTGTTTTGTGGGCAGTTTTGTTTTCACTTTGCTCAAATTTTAGGACAAAGTTTATTCTGGGTCGGAATGGTACTTTATTTAAAGTATTATATGAAAGGGACAGTATTAATAGTCAATCTTGCTACCCCAAAAGAAAGACACAAAATTTCGGAATCATTACCACTGAGCCGCACGTTTTAGTACGTAGGTTTATGTTTTCGATCCATAATCACATTTTTTTGATTTTTTATATGGTGCACATTTATATTCCATATGTGTTATTTATTTGATTTGATGCATGTGAACATTGCGAGTTTAGTTTCCGTAGTTTTATGTGTAAGTTCATTGAACACATTCATATTTTATATAATATATGTTATTTATTTGAGTTTCTTTTGAGGAGATTTATTTGAGTTGATGCATGGGAATATTGCGAGTTTTGTAACAATAGTTTTAAATGTAAGTTCATTGCACATATTCATGTTCAATATTAGTTATTTAATTGAATTTACGCACGTGAACAATATTGTGACTTTAATTACCATTATGGACGTAAATGAGTTGTCTTTAAAGCTCGTTTACCATTTAATCAACTATATTTTTTCATTATTATGATTATAACACATACATTTTAGTTTCCAATAAATATGTACAGTAAAAATGAATCAAACCAAGTTAAGACGAATTAGAGCTTCAATAATTTCAAGTTGAGTTCCGACCTAATTATATGGACTTGTTAGTCCAAGCCGAGCCTATGTTTCGTATACTTTCATATCCAAATTCTTATACACATCAAAACGTATATATCAACCACGTGGAAAAGAGCTTGAAACCAAAGCCAATGACCAAGTTCTTATTTTCTATAATACTACTTTTATTACAATATTGCCATCCCTCAATGGTTGGAACTTGGATCCGCTAATTAACTAATTTTTTAGCACTACCCCACTCTACACTATCCTCAAACTCTCCGACCTCTTTCTCCGAACTACCCTTGTAATGGTACCTTAACAATCAAAAACTCAAAATCTTAACAAAAATATGAAACAAACAATCAAAATCTTGCCACTCTCTTCTCTGTCA
Source organism: Geranium brycei (assembly GCA_036897365.1). Classification (NCBI taxonomy): domain Eukaryota; kingdom Viridiplantae; phylum Streptophyta; class Magnoliopsida; order Geraniales; family Geraniaceae; genus Geranium; species Geranium brycei. Next base: position 43 of record JAYMTP010003043.1, on the reverse strand, counting down.
ATAATAAGCTTGTCCTTTGTGTTTCATAACTTTCTTCTGTAGC
>JAYMTP010003042.1:0-17946 GCA_036897365.1 Geranium brycei | reverse complement strand
CTCTGGCGACCTCACCTTGCACCGCCACCAGGTGGGTTCTCTCATTTTTTGCTTAATTCGTTGGGATTTTAGGCTGAACGGTCTTTGGGAATCAATGATGGAATTTTTTAAATATTAATTTCATTGATGGAAATGGGGAAAAAGGTTGATTTGCGAGGTGGGTTTGTTGCTCAGATTGGGATAGAGCTTTTTTGTTGTTCTCTATTCATGGGTGTGTTTGATTTATGCAGACAATTCTTTTTTTTTTGTGGGTTTGTTGATATTAGTTTCCTCTGTGGATTTTATTGTCTTCTGCACATATACTATATTTTCTTAAAAAACTTCTTGTTGTGATGAACTTGGTCCGGTTCAATTTGTTTGCTGGTCAATTTGGTATGTGTGAGAAGTTAATGTGTAGTTCTAGTTGTAGTTGGTGTGTTCTGATTTTTATTTTGAGATTTGGCTTCATTATGTGTTATTAAAGTTGATGAAATGCTTGGTAATTTTTTTTGTTATTGAACAAACTGTAGTCTTTATAGAGCTAACCTTCTCTGGTTTGATTGAATTTTTTTTAAACCGAGAAGACATTACTTTGCTTCATATTATAATCTATTTATATCTTTTGCGGGTGTCTCTTTTTTGGTTTTTAAATACTGTATTCATCAAACAGCGCAAGCTAATCAAAATTGACTGTTTTTGCTTTGTCCTCCTAGCAAAATTATACTGTTTTGAGTGAAGCGGATATCCAACAACGTCAAGATGAGGATATTATGCGAATAGCTACTGTGCTGTCCATTTCAAAGGTTGAGGCTAGCGTCCTGCTTCGTTTCTATAACTGGTAAATTGCAATGGAATTGTCATTTTCTCCTATTTGTTTATTACTTTGAATATCATTTGGATTTAATATAGAAATTTGACATAACCAATAAAATTAGGGTGCTAATATTTATGGATGGTTGGACCAATTTTCTTTAGATGCCTTTAAATTGTGATGGTCTGATGTTCTACCTCCTTGTTGGTGTTGAATGGCACAGGAGCGTCAGTAAGGTCCATGATGAATGGTTTGCAGATGAGGAAAAGGTTCGGAAGACTGTTGGCTTGTTGGAGAAACAGGTTGTCAAGTTCCCAAATTCCAGAGAAGTAAGCCCATTGGACTTTTAAGTGTTGATAACATTCTGTCCACTTCCCTATGAAAGGGATTGACTACTCTACTTGTTTTGTGATGCTTACTCGTTGTACCATCATATCTAGAAATTTCTGATATAAGTCTTAATTGACAGCCAACATGCGGTATTTGTTTTGAAACATATCCATGTCATAAGATGCACGCTGCAGCTTGCGGTCACCCTTTCTGTGATACATGCTGGGCAGGTTTGTTCATGCAGCATATTTTCTTTTATCCATGCCGTACCTAGAAAAGTCTGAACTTTTGCAGATATTTTTTTCCATAGATGACTTATTTTTGTTCATTGATGTGATGCAAGTGTGGTCATAGTGGTTTATTTGATGCATGATGTGGATAGACATATCAACTAAACTCGTTAAACATCATGATATCCGTTTTTCAGTGCTTTGATAGTTTTAGTTCTAAGCTAAGTTCTAGGAAGAGAGCAACACCATGTTTTTCCAATTTTAATACATAAGCAATATTTTTTTTTTGCCGTTCAAAATTGGATCTAAAGTTGGGTGTTGAATACCGGCTAGTAGAACACTTGGTGCTGTTTGCAATAGGTCATGGTGATGAAATGAGATGTAATGTCATCAATGGTAGCATAAATGTCATTGTCATGGTTCAATCTAAGGATTATTGTAGTTGTTGGAGTGGTTGATTTTTCCCAAGAACTAGATGTTGAGATTGGAAAAGCATAAACATAGTATTAAAGACCCACTTTCTCTTGTGATGGGTTTATGCACATCTTGTAGAGTTTGTTTCCTATTATGGTTTGACTATATTATCTATAGATATGTACATTCTGTATACAACGTAATTAAGAAGTTTTTATTTTATTTCACATGGTATCAGAGCTTGGTAGGGTATTTGGTCTATCACACGATTGGGCTTCCTCTCTGTTAATATATTTCTTTTCCACGTATGAGACCTTTTATATTGTCCGTCCTGGATGGAGAAGAGTGTTTTAGTGTTCCACATTGAAAGAATATGGACTAAGGGACTATTTGCTAAATTAGTTGGGCTCTCACCTAACAGTTTAAGCTTTCAGGTTGGCGAAAGTTGAATAGAGAGTACTTATGTTTTGTTTCATATACTTATGCATATGGATAATATTAATATATCAATATGTGTTGTGATTTATATACTGTTTGCATAACGTAAATTGGCAAGAAATGTTTTGCATTGGTCACAAACTTAAAAAAATTGATACCCAATATCAGCCAGTGCTTCAAATATTCAAGTTTTTCTAATAGTACTTGTTGGGGGCAATTTTCATATGATTTTATAATTTTGTTTACTGATTTGGTTCTTTAGTTTCCTGACTGTCATTTTCTTGTATTTGTATTTTTGTCTCCATTCTAGGCTATATCAGCACATCTATTAATGATGGCCCGGGGTGTCTGACGCTGCGGTGTCCTGATCCATCTTGTGGTGCTGCTGTTGGTCAGGATATGATTGATGATTTGGCTTCTAAAGAAGATAGGGACAAGTATTTTCGTTACTTCATTAGGTCATATATTGAAGACAATAGAAAGGTAATTCCATGTTTAGGTGGAAGACTCGTCTATACACTGTAACTGGATAAATAAACATTTTGGCTTGCGCTGCTTCTTGGATGCGACAAATGTACGACGTATATGCTGAAGTGTATTGCACTATAAATTATCATGCTAGCCATCCTTATCCGATGGGATATTGTGTGTGTGCTTGTTGGTCTTATTCAATAGATGATGCAGGACACAAGAAAGTGGTTATTTTGTTAATTATATTTTAGAATCGATGTTTCAGTTGTACTTTCTGATGCTTAGATTTTGTTAGTAAAATTTATAACCTTGTGCTATCAATATGATTCTGTGTGAAATTTGAGAAACACCTTTATGATGTGATGATGAATAATGATTGGATGGCCTATGAGCTGGAATGATTCAATAGTCTGGAATCTCGTGTTTTAGTCAAAAGAGTTAATTAGTGAACTTTCTTAGAGTTCCTCTGCATTTTGATGGATTTTGATTTCTTCTGAACCTGAATAGGGTATTGTGTATCCTTGACTATGTAGCTTGACAAATGTGCCTGTTTATTTCACAGACTAAATGGTGTCCTGCTCCTGGTTGTGATTATGCTGTTGATTTTATTGTTGGCAGTGGAAGCTTTGATGTCAATTGCCGCTGTTCATATGGCTTCTGCTGGAATGTAAGTTTATATGGTATCTTATAATTCTTCCCTACATTATCTATGGTAGATATTATATCTGGTCACACGGGTCTTTCCTAATTTCTTAACATCTGAGTTCGACCATGCAGTGTACAGAAGAAGCTCACCGTCCAGTTGATTGCAGCACTGTGGCTAAATGGATATTGAAGAACAGTGCAGAGTCTGAAAATATGAATTGGTAAAGATTGATAAAGTTACATCCTTTGTTATTTCCTACTTGTAATGAATTATTTACTTCATGGAAAAAGGAAACTTCGTAAGAAAGAGTTGGCATGTGACAAGACAGTCTTCGTTCATGTTATGGGATGTAACCGTAATTTGTATCGAACAAAAATTTGGTCAACTAAATTCTTATGTGAACGTTCATAAATTTGTACATGGGAAGACTCGTAGTCTGAAAGCTCCTATATTTCTTGATTGTATGAAATACATTCTATATGTAGACTAGCACCCCATTTGATAGACTTAGGAATATGAGATAACTGTATCTGTACACAAAGTCTATCTACGAAGAATTTATCTTTATTTTCAACATAGTTAAAGAATACCCCAAGTAATGTCTACACAAATCCGCAATCTAACAAAGTCTTTCTCTTTTATCAAGATTATTCATGTGAAGTACTGTGATAATTTTTGCTTTAACTCGCTTATAGACGTGGGTTTAAAATGTGCTATACATTGCACTAAATAAAGCTGAGACCAAAGATTAGTTAAAAAGAACAATTTATAATTTTTGGGTCATTTACATAACAGCTAATTGAGTGGTATTTAGGAGTTTTTTATTTGATAACATATTTACTAAATAATTTCTTGTTTAATAACGTTAACTTGTGTCTGTACTTTGTGTTTTCAGGATACTTGCTAATTCCAAGCCTTGTCCGAAGTGCAAGCGGCCAATTGAGAAAAACCAAGGCTGTATGCACATCACTTGCACCCCTCCATGTAAATTTGAGTTCTGCTGGTAAGCTTACTCTACATTTGCTTGGGAATGGCAAAACTAAAAGGAAGAATTTGAGTATAGATGATTTTTGTATATATTTCTATTATCAAGTCTTCAGTACTACTGTACTATAGATGGATGTTTTAATCTATTAGCCTGTTAAAGTTAACTTGACATGGCTGATAAAAGAAGTTAACTTGACATGCAATCCCAAACTTCAGATTTCGTTGAATTATCTTATTATCGAGGTTTTTTTTTGTTTCTTAAACTCAGCATTATGACGTTTTGATGACGTACTCTTGTATCCATCAGCAAATTCTCTCCCCTTCATTATTTGAATGGTAACTACTTTTAGTTTTATGATGTTATTTATTTGTATACATGTGCAGGCTTTGCCTTGGTGCATGGTCAGAACATGGTGAGAGGACAGGTGGCTTTTATGCATGCAATCGTTATGAAACAGCAAAGCAAGAAGGAGTGGTATGATGCTGTAGCTAGTTCTTTGTGGTGACTCAAGTTACCTTATGTACATGTATAACTTCTGGTGCTGTTTCTCACTCAACTGTATGAATTGGGTTTTTGCTTTTGCCAGTATGACGAGGCCGAGAAGAGAAGAGAGATGGCTAAAAACTCCCTAGAGAGATATACTCATTATTATGAACGATGGGCAACCAATCAATCCGTATGTATATTATAATTTGCATTCCTCCTTAAGTGATCGATAAGGTGTAGTTTTATAGTTACTTGTTTCGTTGTTTTGGTTCAATGGATTGATAGTTTGTTTGACTATTGGCATGGCATCATTCAACTGCAAGTGTAAGTTAATGGCTTTATGATATTAGCATCAAGTTATTTGAATCTAGGGTTACCTATGATTTTCAAATAAAACACCATTAAAGTATATGTAACTACATGTTGGGTAAAACCAAAGACTGATGAACATGCTGGCTAAGTTATCTATTTAACTATTTTTGCTAGGAATAATTTAGTTTTCAATAAAGTTAATCTAGACTGTTATTTGGAAGAACTTCAAGTCGAGGCTTGATGTTCTCTTCAACCATCACTTGAGCATGACAGGAAAAGATAGGAAGGGGGTGGACAGTGAATTTGTTTCATTTTTAGTTTTGGTTGAATTAAACATGATGTAATCAAGAGAATTGCGTAGATGTATGGATATGCATTTTTTACATTCAAAAATCAACCATCAGGCATATATACTTTTTTTCTCCAAAAATTGAAATCCTTAAATATTGTGGACTTGTTATTCTAGATTTGAACATGTTTATTTTGACTGTGCATGCATAAATTCATTGCTTTTGTGTAGGTGTTTTGTAGAATGTGCAAATTGTAATATGCAATTATAAGTATTCGATTTGAGATTTAGCTCAAAATCCAAGACCCCACAGTATACAATTCAAAGCTAACTGCTTTCATCTTTATTGTAGTCAAGGCAGAAAGCACTTGTAGACCTACAGCAAATGCAGAATGTTCATGTAAGGTTTTCTATTGCTACAATTTCAGTCAGTTATTCTTACATGATTAATTTTCTTAGGACAGCCACAATGAGGGGATAATGAGAGTGTAATGATGTCACTAACCTTGTATTATCCTCATTGTGCTGGTTGTGGAGGTTAACATGCATGAACCATGCAATAGGTATTACATGGTTAATAGGAAGGATAATTATGCCAGATAAAAAACTCCTGTTCTTCCATTCTGTACATTGAAAATAATGTTTTAATATAAAAACATAATTGTGGTTCTCGTTCATTAATCTTCCATAGTATAAACCATTGGAGAAGCAAGTGTAATAAGCAACCTAAGATAGTGGATTAATGACATGACAATGCATTTTACATTCTTAAATGAGTAACCATTGTGGATGCTCGTACCTCTTTAAAAATCTTGGCATGTATTCAATTTTATAATGCATGCATGTTGTGTATACTGTTAAAACTAACGATTCCTTCTCATGTTATTTTCAATCTACAAGAAACCTTCCTAGAAATGGAGTCTAAAAAATAAATTGTCCCAATAGAACACTATAGGTTTCCGATTTAATCTTGCTGTGCCTGTCATTGCATGGCTTTCCCTTGGCCATTCATCTTGTACAGAAGAATCTGTTTTTACTTATTGTTTTATTTGTGTCAAAGACTTATAATAGTTATGTGCCATATTTTTTTTCTAATGTCAAAATTTGAGTACCAGGGTTGTGGGTGAAGTGCAGAGATCTCATGTAATAAGCATGAGGTCACTGGTTCCAATCCACATGCTGGCCGTATTCCTCGTTAATTTATTGCTGATAAAAATGTCCAAATTGGAGTAGTAGAGTCTGATTGATAGTCAACTTGAGATATTCTCCCCTAGCCATATCAAGCAGACCCAGTCTGATTTGTTGTCCATCTCTCTCAACTTGTATAATTTATGGGGAATAATATATTATATACTAATGTAGCTTGAGAAGCTGAGTGACATACAATGCCAACCAGAATCACAGCTCAAGTTCATAACAGAAGCATGGCTACAGGTAAAGCATAACACGAGCCATATGCTTGATCAATAAAACTCATTTATCTATCCAATGCATCAAATATGCTGTATTGTCTTGCTGTGCGTGCAGATAGTTGAATGTAGGCGAGTCCTGAAATGGACATATGCTTATGGATATTATTTACCTGAGCTTGAGCACGGGAAGAGACAATTCTTTGAGTACTTGCAAGGTATGTCATTTCCACTGTTATGAAGCAGAAGCTGTGCTGTATGCTTGTATAACGATCATACTCGTGTGCAGGTGAAGCTGAGTCTGGGTTAGAACGACTACATCAATGTGCTGAGAAGGAGTTGCAAATTTACCTCAACGCCGAAGGCCCGTCGAAAGATTTCAATGAGTTCCGCACAAAACTTGCCGGCCTTACCAGGTAGTTTTTCAGCTATTACTCGTTTCTTAGTTGATGGAAATCTAATACACTGTGACCCCTAAACCTTTTGCTTTGATTACAAAAAGACGATACTCTAAAGTGAGAAAATTGGTATTTAGTTAGTTCAATCATTCCCAGCTACTCATTGAACAGATAAATTTAGATTTGTCTCACACGGGTTAAGTTTTAGGGAAAATGGTAAAAACATATACTATCACACTTTTGCAAGTAGGTGTTGTGTACTTTGTTAATGGCAAAAAAGTGCGTACTTTGTTAATGGCAAAAAGTGCTGTGAACTTTGATTTTTGTGCGAAATGTGTGTGAATGACGAAATTACCCTTAACATTAAGAATTATTTTTTAAGTAAAAAAATATCATCAAAAGTTTTTTTGAAAATATCTTTTAACTAGTATTTGTATAATCAAAATTTGCAATTTAAGTTTTTAGTTAAATTATTTTAAGTTAAAAATGATTTTTTAAATTAATTTTGAAAAAATATAATTCTTAATATTATGGCAATTTGGTCATTTTTGTATAAATACACACATTTTGCCCAAAAAAATCATAATTCACAGCACTTTTTTGCCATTAACAAAATACACATCACCATCTTGCAAAAGTGTGATAGTATAGGGCATGTTTTCGCCATTTTCCCTAAGCTTTTAATCAGATGCTTTGTGAATACAAATCAATCCAATCCTCGACAATCTTGGAAAGCTAGCTCTTAATTCTCATGGTTTAATCATATGACTGTTAACAGCGTGACACGGAACTACTTTGAGAATCTAGTTGGAGCTCTGGAGAATGGTCTATCGGACGTTGACTCTCATGGCGCCTGCAGCAGGGCCGGGAACTCCAAGAACGTTGGAGGTGGGAGCAGCAAGGTTAGAAGCGGGAGGGGGAAAAGCACGACTTCACGATCGAGTGGTTCCGGTAGAAGCGTTGATGATTCAACCCACTGGTCATGCGAACACTGTACCTTTGCAAATGTTAAGTCAGCCACTGCTTGCCAGATGTGCCAGCAGCGCCGGTAAGAAGCTTCTTCGTGTATACCATCTGAATTGGTCCACCTCGATTGGAAGAACTCGGTTTCATCTCCTAGGCTGGCCGAGGGTTGAAAAAGAGTGTTTTTTGGTGTTCGCGGTGTCATGAGAGAGCGGAATGGAAACCGAGGAAAATGGGGATATAGAGAACATTATGTATTTTCTTATGTTTGTATGATTTGAGGCTGTATGTATATAAATTATGTAGTCTGTATGTCTATGCATAACTTGTATAATCCATGGAAAGGCTTTTTCTGTGTTTGTGTTTGTGTTTGTTGAGTGGACTATGAATGCTAGGAATTAAATAAATGTGGTATTTGTTGTGCCTGAGCTGAACCACATCATATCTCTCTGAGGATTTATATTTTACTTTCCTTCATTGTGGTTGCTGCTGATTTGAATTGTGTACTGTCCCAAAATCATTGGACTCATTAACGAAGTATGCAACTATCTTCATGCAAAACTGTCGTAATATAGAACATGTTCTTACGAATGGACAATCATGTGTGAAGTTAAAATGTGAGGACTGAAAAGTGAGAGCCCGAGAGAAGTTGTTTGAAGAATAAATATGGGTTGTGATGAGGAAGTAGATTGTTAAGCATTCTGAGTAGAATTTTTAGCTAAGTTAATATTGAGAGCTCGAGGTCGTGAAAGTCACTTTTAGTGAAGATATCATCGGAACAGAGAAAATTTCAGGAACGTCAATCTATCTTTGAAATAAAAATTCTAATTAGTATGAAATAAGAATATCTCTCTAATAAAATTTGTTTGAGAAGTCAATCTATTCTATCTCCATCACATATATTTTTTACATTATTTTTTATTTTGTCAGAAATCAAACATGCTGAATTGGGCTGCTTATTTTGCCTTCTTGGGCCCAAGATTAAAATGAAATGGAAAGCCCAAAAAAGGTGGAAGATCCAATCCAAATGGGGAAGGAAAAGAGGATCACACATAGCCAACCTCTCTTCTTCCTTCTTCGTCTGCCATTTCTTCCACTGTGACTCTCTCTCTCTCTCTCTCTCTCATGTCTTCTTCTGCCCATTTTTATCCATAACGGTAGCTCAACTACTCTCATCTTGCTTTTCTGAGCAATTGTGTTTGATTCAAGGTCAGTGGGTTTGACTTTTGTACATTTCAATTCCAACAAGTTGTTATCTTTTCTCAAGTTTTGATCTGGGTCTTTGTTAACTTATAATGTTATTAGCAGTTACGGGTTTATTGTTTTTTTTGTCTCTCTCAATTTCTGATTACTAGATTTGTATATAGAACCAGCTGTTTCTAGTGTTGCAACCGCAAGCTCTTTTCACACACACACAAAATTAATGAGGTGAATTTTTTATTTTCCATTGCTGAAATGGGTATTGTTAGATTATATGCTTCTTCAATGATGAGTTGAAGTTGTTCTTTGGAGACTTTTGTCTTGCACAAGTATGTCAGGTTGTTTCTGACTGAACCCAACTTGTTTAAATGGGTTTTGTAAGGGTAATGTTCTATTTATCAAGAGCTACTTATTGCCCTAAGTCCAAATATGAGTTTTGGTAGCTTTTTTGATCAAATTATACTACTGGGGTGAAATTATGTGTAGTCAATATGATTACTAAAACTGTAATTACATTTTACATGGAAACGTTTTTCGTCAAAGGATAGCTGTTTTGGGGACATATTGCTTCACGCGCAAAAAGGCATATGCGTTTCACGTGCTTATCACAGCAAAACTAGTTGCTCCTGAAACACAAATTTTTTATTCTCTGCTGTGACTGCTTGGAAGACGTTAAAAAAGTTATTATCATATGGTTGTGCTTATCAATGATTGAAACAGTTATGTGATTGCTCTCATGTTAGATCATATGTGTGAATGGCTTCAAGGGCCAAATTCACAAGTTAACCTGTTTTCAGCATTAAAGAAAGGCAGTACCATTTATTTTCTTCAAATGCATTCAATCAAAGCCCTAGTGCCCTTCCGCCGGAGAAACGGAACCAGTGGCAGACTTTAAGTGTTAGGGGTGTGAAAATGACTTGTATTAAGAAACAAATGGGCTATATATCATATACATATATTGATGGCCACAGCTGGAAAATATAGTTCTGTTCAATTCAGAACATGCTCTGAAACTGTTCACATGTGGTTAGTTTTGTTAGAATTAGATACACAGTTACCCACATATGACAGGCAATGGTATCTAAATTAGATACCCAGTTAAAATTTAGAATTACTAGTTGCATTATTGACCAGAATGCTCTAAGATTATTAAAGGGTAGCATTTTGCGCAAGCTTGCCTGCACTGTACTTATTCGACTTTGCTTAGTGGATGCAAATTTCTTATGAAATGCCAGTACATATCAGATCATGAATTGATTGGTATTCATTTCTTGTGATATACAATTCCTTTGCTCAAAGTTTAACAACTATATAGCCTCCTTACGGTTTTCCAGTAGAACATCCCCGAGGAAACATAACTTGTTGATTTTAGTAATTATATTTAGTAACCTTATCTCTCAATATTGATTCTTCATTTTGTAGTTTATGGCCTGTCAAATGGGAGCATTGAGGCTGCTGCCGGGCTTATTAATGGAGAATGAATGCTCCAAACAATCATGTACAGCACTTGCAACTTCTGGAATCAGTAACAGGATCAGCGAACCAAGTTTTAGTGGAGGGATTTCAAAAATCGGCACAAAGTTTGCACCTTTCCCAAGCAGGAGGTTCATACTGAACCTTACAAGTGTTGAATTGTTTAAACCTTTCATTTTTCTTCCGAGCATATCGCGCTGTGGTGGCAATCGTAGCATTGTCCCTGCCTTTGTGATGATATATCAGTAACATCTGAGTTATAGTCCCAGTGGAGTTATTCCAAGAAGTGATTGAGTTTATTACACTGACAATATCAGATGTTATGCCATTACTTCTCCTAAAATGGTTTTTGGATGTAAACTACTCTTTTGAATCCTAATTAATTCTCAACTTTGGAGAGTTATTATTAACAGAATAAATTTTAAAATGCAGTGCCAAATTATGACCTTGCAGAAGGGGAAGACAAACATATCATGTGACTTATGAGCTTAGCCTAAACTTATTAATGTTTTACGCATAAATCATTTATAGTCTTATAGATCATTCTCTGTCGCCCAATTTAGGCCGTAAATTGTATAACACAATCAACTGATTTATCCTTTTCAATTGCAATTGCTCGGACAGATTCAGGTATGTCATATGTATATATGCCATCTTGAAGAAGCTACTGATAGTTATTACCTTGAAAACAGTATTCAGAGCAGAAGACATGGTTGGAGGATAGGCTTTGCCCTAGACACGGGTGGAAATGGGGGACAAGAGAACCTCAACGGTGATCTTGGCCGCACTAGACTTGGGCGGATAGTGAGTGCAGGTGGCAGGCAGCTTCTGGAGAAGTTGAACTCGGCGAGGAAGAAGTTACCGATGAAGATATTTCTGCTTCTACTGGGATTCTACACTGCAAATGCACTGGCTACGATTCTGGGGCAGACAGGTGACTGGGACGTCCTGGTTGCGGGGGTTGTGGTCGCTGCCATTGAGGGGATCGGCGTGCTTATGTATAAGAGACCTCCTTCCCTGTCCGGTGGGAGGCTGCAGTCGTTTGTGACGATGATGAACTATTGGAAAGCAGGCGTGTGCTTAGGCCTCTTCGTCGATGCTTTCAAATTAGGTAGCTGAACTTGAAGATATTGTTTCCTTTTTAATTTATAAAGTAATGTATTGGTAGTGATGATGTATGAATAATTTTTGCTTTCAGAACAGTGTAGAATGAAATGAGGTGAATTATTATTGTTGGTCAATAGCAAGACATGTAATGTAGTAATGTACACCTAAACTCAATGTTCCAAAAGAACATAATCCATATTTTATGAACAGCATCATATAATATTTAAATGAGCTACTTTGGAGGTACCCTTTGAATGCTGAACCTCCACTCCTAACCATTTCTGGATATGTTCAAATACTATTTTGCTGCGCAATAGCCCTCGATGAGTTGCAGGAACGCCCACTCTCTCGCCTTTGCCAAATCCGTCATTCTGCACACCAACACCAGCATTAACACCGGCATCAACATATTTGTTTATATTCAAATTCGCTTTTCATTTTTCAGCACCTTAGCTGATTCAGCTGGAACCGTTCCATCTCCATCCACAAAAGAATATTGGGGCTGCCACCCAATTAACCAAATAAGAATAAGCTCAAAGAAGATCCACAATTTTACAGATAAGTCAAATCACTTACCATCGAGTGGCATATTTCAGACAAGTCCTCAACTGGAGAAGTCTTTGAACCATAACTGCATTAAACAATACATCATAATAACACAACACTATCTACTTTTTCAGGGGGAAATGACCTCTATCAACTGCAATACATGTAATAGACTTTCATGCTCATTTTCACATACAAAGATGTATTCAAGGTATCCATTTGTAAAGGTTTTGGGCATTACTTTTGAGCAGAACGGATACTTTGCTACCATTTTCGTTTATGTATCGCAAAATCAAATAATGTGAAATTTGAATGGGTGATGGTACCTAGATAAGCACAAAAGAAATTATAGACTGTTCAAACAAGAATGAGGTTAAGGTTTTGTGGCCAATCCTATAGTTCACTTTAACTCTTTCAATCTCTCAAGCACACATTTAAACCATAAAGTCGTTCATTTACGTACCAAACATCAAAAGGTGTGTCATATGTTGTCCCATACACATTATAGAATCCGATACCGTCTGGTAGTTTGGCATTATTTATAATTTCACGCGTACCGGCAGCCCAATTGAGAATAGACAAGTTAAAGGGAAGAGCTATTGTTTTCACTCCATATTTAAGCTGCAAAATTTTGGTTTGTGGTAAGAGAAATATAACAGGAAATTATCATGAACCAATTTGAGATTTAGGATCAAACTAAGTGTGAAGGTAAGTAGTACCTTATTGTTCCTTAGCGCCTCTTCGAAGAGAGAGGTACTTTCAGTTGGATCATAGGATTTCAAATTAACAATACTTTTCTCATCCTTGTGCCAAACTTGAAGTTGAGGTTGCTTTCTCCACTTGAATTTTGGATTTGCCAGCATCTCATATATGGACGGGCACTCAACAAGCTGCACGTAAATAAATTTCCATCACTTCAAACCAACTTTAGAAATTAGAGAGATATACACCAGGAAACACGTCATCACAATTCCTTTTTTGGATATCTTAAGAATGTAACAATCTCTGACCTAAAATATGTTTTGACAAAGGAACGTCAGCCAATAATAGTAAAATGAGGAATAATTACCAGTTGGTGCATACTCCATTTTGATACAAAAAAGTAGGCCTCTAAGCCTTCAACAAACTGCAATCCCGTTAAGAGAGAATCACTGATACATCCAGGTGCACCTGTCAAGCACAGTGTTCGTTAACATTTGCACATGAACTAGAACTAGAACTAGAACTAAAGGATGTTGAATAAGGCTTGAGGACAAAGCAAGTGAAGTATTCGTTGGAAGTGCTGACAGAAATTAGTTATGTCGGTATACATAAAACAGAACATGTAAGGGAAATAACCTTGGAAAGGGCACGCGATAGATATCCACTTACTTACATACTTGGAGAATACCTGACAAACACAAATAGACAGTTATATACAAAGTTCAAAATTTTCCACATGGTCCATGAAATTTGATAAGAAATCTATTTACTCATCAACAATTTGTGCGCACATCATTATGGAGAGACATGAAACACATCACCATTAGTCCACCCATTGAATGGGAAATAATGTTAACTTTCCTGCCCCCGGAAGCTTTATAAGCAACTTCCAATTTCCTTCTAAGACCTTCCATTGCCTTCTCCATTCTTCCAAGAGTACAACAAGCTATAAGACTTAGCAAGAGGAACTCCCATTGCGTAGTCATTACATTCTCAAATCAACCAATTGAAATGATAATTACCTGTTGCTTTGCCGGAAATCATAACCATATCCAAATAACGTCGTACCCTTTATGTACCCACAGCTAATAAGCATCTTAATCATGTCATGAAAATGATAGACTTCTTTCAAGCGTAAGGATTTGACAACCTAAAACATCGAGTCATTCACTATAAGAAATCATGTTAGTTACTCAAAACACCGACATGTGGAAACAATAAGACAAATAGACTCATTTAAAGTGGTATTTTGATTTATAATTTGTATTTTGGAAGAAGTCTAAGGGTCTTCCTGTTAGCATTTATAGAATTTAGTTAGTTGTTAAAACCTTTCCCCGGGATGGTTACTATAATGTTAGATTAAAGTTGATGAGTAGGCCAACCCCTGAAGATGTTTGATCTTACCCATGAAGGATCTAAGATATCAATTGAATACAGCCCATGGTCATCTTCAGGAACCACTATTTCAGTGCGCTTATCTACTGATTCTGTATAACCTGAAAATGAATAACAAAAAGACCTCATCAAAACTAAGTACGATTAAGAACCTTGTGAAGAATGATCATGTCTCCGCGGAATTGAAATAAACCCGTTCATGATTGAAGAAATCCATTCATCGGGCTCATGATGTGATGTATAAGAGTTTCTCAAAAGAAGTCATGCAGCTCCCATGATGTTTCATTCGATCACCATAATAATACCAACTCAAAAGCCAAAATTACAGTATAAATAGGGGGAAGATAACTTGTACGTATGAATAGACATCTGAACAGAAACTCTAAAATGAAATTTAGTTCGCAAAGTAAAAGATTCATAAAATACATGCGGTTCTGTGAGAGAATGTATAACAAAGTCCAATAGGGCTTGAAACGATTTGTATCCGCAGAGAAGAGTGCAAAAGAAAGATATGCACGCGACAGACAGACAAACATATACGCATAGACATCTTATAAAGAACAACCTTAAACTTCATTTACTCCCCTTGTTCAAACTTTGATATCCCATGTTCCTTCCCAACTAATAACGTTGCCAACATCCACACTTTTGGAATAACTAAGATCAACAGTTTCTAAAATGAATGGAAAAGGGGAAAAAGCATTGGTGTGGATATGTAAAATTTTCAAGTATTAAACTTGATTCATTGAGTGAAAAATGCATCAAAGAGAAAGAATGGAAATCAAGTATCTCTATCTCTATCTTTATCATGAGAATGAGATAGAGACCCATTCAACAATAAAAGGGAAAACAAAACACGCTACAAAAAGTCTAAGGCTATCAAAGAACAATGCTGACAAAAACTCAGGACATTGATCACATAAAGCAGCACAAGCCTTTTAAAGTCCAAACTTTGAAAACAGCACAAGCCTACAAGTTGTTAAAATACTTACACCGAGTCAGTGGGAATTATTGAAGACAGTCAATGTAACCAACAATTGGCTGTTGATCAAGTTAAGAGTCAGGAACAAAAAAAGATGATCAGAGGAATATTCACTAACCCAAACTTCAACTTCAACTTCATGAAAGGCTCAGACAGAAAAAGAGGGAACAACTCTGTAATCATGCGCATAACTGAAATGATTGCATCACAAAAACAACCACCCATTTATTAACTTTTGGCTGCTAAAATTTGAATTTTGAGCTTCCAGTCATCAAACCCAGGAAAAATAAACAAAGCCCAATTGTTAAAACTCCCCCAACAAACCACACACAAAAAAACTCCACTCAAATTTCCCAAACTCTCCCAGCAGCCAAGCAAGCCCAAACCCAACCCAATTGGTAATCACCTATCGTTTATGCTTACACGCATCATATGTGTGTATAACAGAGAAGAAGAAGTAGCAGAGAGGATTGATACCATACCAGTTTGAGGGTTGTAGAGGGACCATAGCTTCTTCTTGAACTCCAAATCAGCAAAGAGAATGCGGACCCAAGCTCGGGTCTGGACCCCAAATTTCTTATTCTTGGAGTGGAGAATGGACCCTCCCATGCCGGAGACGAGAAGAACCGGGTCGCGATCGGGACTGTGGTTCTCGGAGCTCCAGTTCATGAAGCAGGGACACAAACTGAAGCGTCCTGCCATGGCGTTGCGGGTTCGGGTTTGGCCCGATCAAGGTCCGCTTTTTCTGTTTCGGGTCTGGATTTTCGAGAAGACTCTCTCTGCTTCACTGCCGTTGCTCGTTTTTTTAAAGACTGACGTCGCAGCTAATTTGCAGTTAGGTCCTTTTGGTTTCGCGTATTTATGTTCTGGGTGTTTCGAGTTAATGGATTTTGTAAGTTTGCGAGTAATGAATGAAGGTAACAATCGGAGTTTACAAATTCTGTATTTCTCATTTTTGTAAAAAGAGAAACTGATTTTTGACGCGTGGCTGCTTATGTGGCAACTTGTGACGAAAATAGATTAAGAGTAAATGACTCAATTTATTTCTAATTAGTATCAGTTTGTTTAAATTTAAGAAAATGTGGCATTATTATGTTTAGAATGAGACGTTTGCACGTAACTACACAAATATTATTTTTCACTTTAATTTATTTTCGCACATTTTGATAAGACATTCTCAAATGATTCCTCTTCCCCTTTAATATTTTAGTGCATGAAAAGTCACTAATATTTCACATCACAACAACATGCATTAAGAAAAATGTCATTTATGTATCCATCTCACGAGACAACTTTACAAAAGGGCATGTTTCAAATGTCCCATGGGATGTTTTGTGAGGATCACAATAGAAATCACCAAAATGATTTCTTTTTTTTCTTGTTGCATTGAGTTATATGTTTCCGTGTAAATATGATACGTTTTAACTGTGAATGTATAGTTACCTTTCTTCGAGCCTTGAACTTATGTATATATTCATCCTCTCATGTGTGAATTATAGCAATACAGAAAGTATCAATCTCTGTTTTCTTTTATCGGTTTTTTTTATGGTGTTCTGATATCTTCACGATGTCTTGTTAAATTCAACAAAATTCAATTCAATTCTCAATTGGTTCTCCTTTTTTTGATGGTTGCCACTGAGTCGTTTTGGGTGCTATAAACAATTGTTATAATCTAGAGAACATTGTTGTTAAAATAGCTGATCAAAAAAGAATTGTTGTTAAGATAATAGTGGCGGCAAACCATTGACGGTACCCCACTATTAATTTAATAATGTCGTAAGATCATAGTACACCACTGTTATTTTATATCGGTTGCAACCCAAGTTGGTACATTGTTATTAAGAAAATAAAAATTACTTACCAGTTAGAGTACACCTTCACAAAAAAGATGTTACTAGGGTCCTATTTGTTTACAAGAAAATGTAGTGTAAGTAAAATTTTCCTTATTTTTCACTGTTTGTTTATTTTTAGAAAACATGTCAAAAAAAAAAGCGTTGTTCAACAAGAAAAACTCTAAGGAAATAAATAGAATATTTTCTTCTTTTAGCGTAAATAAACATTTTCCAAAACATTTATCAAAAACTTAAATATTCAACTCTTTTTCACAACCTCCATCTCCTCCGACATCCACCTTCTTTTTCGACCTCCACCTCCTTCTATGGCCAGCAACAATCTTTGCCGGTGAAGTTATTGTTGACGCCGCCACTCAGTTTGTCGCTCACTCCATCGGTAATTTTCAAGTTCCAACTTTTTATACTTTTTTCTCTAAAATATGCATAGATTCTTCCTATTGTTGTATCACGCCAAAAAAAATGACCCGTTACCCGAATAACCAGTCCCACAATTTCTTCCAAAGACTCGTATCCTTTGGATTCTT
>JAYMTP010003041.1:0-17947 GCA_036897365.1 Geranium brycei | reverse complement strand
CTCCACCCGAGTCGGGTACGACCCGAGCCGGGTATACCCAACCCGACTCGGTGGACAGCCCTAAGTATGACCCGATACATACGACTCAGTTTTACAGTTATCATAAACACTTACATGATTGGGTTTTTGTAACTAGCATGATCGAACCAAACTAAATTATTTTGATTCGATTCGCTTATTAATTTAACTCAATAAATAAATACAATGTATTATTCACATTGACCTCACTTTATGTAATGAATTATATATCGAGAAAATGGCACATATAAACAATGTTTGCATTCACACCCTCTTCATTAAAAACTTTAATTTTTAAATTCTTAAGTATTTCATTATCTCACTTAACTTAACATCGTTAGTTTTATGATAATTGTACGTTTAATATTCAATCAAATTTGCGATTGGACAAGTCAGCATATACATGATCTAAATTGTTTTTCCTATTTAATGGCCCAGATTGATCTTCGAAATACACCTCTTGCAACCATATACTAGAAATTTCTAACGTCGGAAAAGGCCCAAATCAGGATCCGTGCTTTGTCGAAAGGTATTTGGGCTAGTTTTTGTTGGACTTTTATCTGCAAAGAAGCCTCATTTGTTTACTTTACACTTTGTGCTCAAACTTGACATCTAAATGTGGGCTTCCACTTCGACGGACCAACCACCCCAAGATTAATTAACCTCATTTTCACATCAAAGTATATATCACAATGTTTTATTTTATTGCCTGTGTCATAATGCGGAATATTATAATTATAAATATGTAATACTAAAAAAATAAATAGGTATTACGTCAGCACAATACGACAGAGTTGTCAAGACATGCGTCAAAAAACGAAACATTATGTGACAGTAAATCGTATTAAAACAAACATCAAATTCAAACCATTTATTCTAAACTTTGAGCTTGAGCTTTATGTTGTTACTCAATGTGTTAGGGAAAATTTAAGTTTTCATCACTGTTCAACTTGAAATGAAGTCTCCAAAAATATTTATAGATACCACGTTAATTCTACTTCTCATTATTTTAATATTAAAATGATTTATTTCATTCATTTATAAAAGAATTGGAAAATGATTGTAATGAAAAACTATTAAAATTATAGCAACTTGATAGAGTTAATTTTCATATTTGAGTACTCATCTCAGAAGACCAAAAATTGAGATGGGGTTTTAGGGCATAAGTTAGATTTCAAAGTTCCTAATACCTCAAAAATATGAGATTTTAGGGTCTGATTAGAACTCAAACTACATATACCTCGACCCGACTCAAATTTTTTTTTTTTTTTATCCGCAATAATTGAAGACATCCTATACTAGCATGTACCAAGATTCAAACTCAGGACCTCACATATGTTAAGTGAGTTCCTTATCACTTGGCCCAACTCATTTCTGTTTCTTCTTAAATTTCTCTGTCCCCTATGAGTACGGGATTCTCTGTTCCCAGCCTGAATTAGTTTTAGAAAAAATATTTTTTAATAAACTTGCATTCTAAATTATATTTTTTTCACTATATATATAGCGGGGCGGGGCAGGGCAGAATACTAATGATTCTCTGCCTAGTCTCCGCTCATCCCGAAAAAAATTTCATCCCGTCCTAATAAGGGTGGGGCAGAACGGAGTATTTTGCCATCTCTAACTACCTCCAAAGGCTTCAACAATCAGTAGAATCATGAAAATCTTGATGTTGAGAGAAGAGGAACAAAGCCCAAATGAGATCTGGAGAGAGAGAGAGAGAGAGAGAGCAGGTGTTTGAGTAGAATATTATAGAAATAGGTGGCAGTGCAGAAGAGAATGTGTGGGGGCATCGCATTATATAGAATACAGATTAGGAGCAGTCTTGACTATCACAAGCAAGAATAATCATGATTAGCACAAACCCACCACCCTTCCCCTATTTTGACTCTTCCCTCCTAATTTTATAAAAGCCCTGCTTGGTGGCTTGGCTGGCTGGAAAGGAAAGCCGTAGGGACCCACTACCTTTTATCCCATGTGGTGTGAATTCCCAACCCAATATCAAGATCCCGCATTCTAATAATTCTAATCACCATGTTTGCAACCAAAAATTGAAAGTCTAATACAATTGATTATATATGTTTCACACTTTGTTATTCTAATTTTTTTATTATTACTTTAACTATTAATGTGAGACAACCGTTAGTATTTCGTTAGATTTAACAAAAATATACTTAAAATATCTAAAGTATCTCTAATTAGAAGAAAAACTCAAAGAAACAAGATGAATAAAGTTATCTTTTCTGATAATGTATGTTCTCTTCTCTGGCCATGTGGGTTTTATTCTCTGGTGATGAATAAGTCACTAGAAATATGCTCAAATCTTTGTTTCTCTTACTCTCTCTGTTTAGACATGGTTTTGTCTTCCCTAAATCGAAACTCTATAGCTTCCCTTTGATTCAAAAATCTTAACACCAAAATCGGTGATTCTAATTAAAAGAAACATGCAATTAGAGAATTAGGTTCTCTCGGTTCGTTTTCTTGAATTTGAGAAGAATCGCGTTTTTGGGTCATATTTGGGGGAGGGAGGTCCGGCGAAATTGATTTCTGCCGCCATCAAGTCAAAACCCACCTCCCCGGCGTCGTACGAGGAGCCGGAGCAGAACTCACCTCACTGGCGTCGTACGAGGAGGCAAAGCTAGAGTCAGAACCCACCGTGCATATTCGTTCTTTTCCAGCAAAGAGGGCCACACTGCAGAGGGTGGATTCAGGGAGCTCGAGGTCCAACACCTTGAGCCGGAGGAGGTATAGAGGAGTAGGAGAAAATAAGAAGAATGAGGTGGAAGGAGAGAAAAAGAAAGAGAGATAAAAATCTCAATGACATACTTTTGTAAATTTGAATGAACAATAAGGGTAGTTTAATCATTTTAAATTTTTATTAACGAAGTTGAGACACATATTTCAAAATTTAGAGTAATAAAAAAATAATGTTAAGATATGAAAGTGTGAAATAAGTAGGGATAGTAAAGTATCTTCTTTGTTATTTGTAATGTTTATTAAATGGTAAAAAAACAGCATTTATAAATAGAGAAAACATGCGTCATGGGCGGCAAACTTGATAAACCGAAACTCTAGCACATCACATCCACCGGCCAACCCAAAGCACCCAGCAAACAATATAGAAAATGTCAACAACGCCCCCACACCACACCAAGCTCCGTTCCGGTAAAGAGAAAGGTTGAGCCATTGAATTGAAGTGATGTAATGTAGGGCCAAAACCGTCCCAATTGCTCCGACTATCATGTTTCAACCACCTAAATCATAACCCTGCCTCATTAATCTCATGCTTATGTTTTCATTTCAATAACTCGTATCAAATACGCAATCATCTACCTATTAATTATTTCAAGAAATTGGTGAGTGCAACATAAACAATTCTCACCGACTGTCCTTTTCTGACTTCAAACTCCGCCCTCCAACCTGTACAAATATATAATGGGATTGAATGACACAGCTTTGGTCGCTACTTTCATTTAAACAAACAATTAATGGTAATGTAATTGATATCTTTAATTCTATTCAAGTTTTTCGTGTTGAAACAACGTGGTTTTAGTAATTTTTCTCTCCGAGACGACATAGCTAATATTGGTCAAATCTTGGTCAATCCCGGTCAATTTATTCAATTTTAAATTTAAATCAGTCTAATTTAGTTCAAATTAATTAATTTCAATCAAATTCAATAAATTCCAGTCTAATCTAGTCCAGTTCATTAGTTTTGGTTAAGGAATATTAATTAATTACTTATATTATTAAAAATATCTATTTTTTTTTCAAAAAGAACGACCGTCTTATTAATCTGATAAGTCATTACATAGTACACACTTTAGATCATCTGAAAAACAACCTAATCTCAAGAAACTCAGCCAGAGCCCCTACGGGTCATGTCAACCATAAAATGGACAACATGATTACCTGATTGATGACCAAACTAAAATGCAACGCTCGATAAGGACAAAAAAGCACAAAACAAATATTTAACGCCGAACCCATAGGTGAACACAACACATCCCCCCTAAAACAAATACTCCACCAAGAGCTTGCGTCTGACATTAAAAAAACAAACTAGTCATTCTCGCCGCGAAAATCAAAAACATCGCTTCCCAACCAGGCTAACGCCTCCACAACGACTGAGACTAGCAACACCATGCGAGCCACACCTCTCACCCCAAGCCACCGCCTCACCCCATTCCATACACGAAACCCAACCGATGGAGACTTCAAAGCACTCCACTTCCACAAATGACCCAAGAATGACAACACCATAACGAAGAGTCACTGAAAACACAAAACTCGCCCCCAAACTTCATGCATTACCCATCCATATACAACTCACTAGAGAAAAAAAAACGCATGATTCCCCAACCAATCCACTCCTCCAGCCCAACCACAAACACCGTCGGGGACCGAAACTCTGATTCAATCCCAAACGCCACAACCAAACGGCACCATGATCATGTTGCACGTCTACCTCTGACCCACTCGCCGCCGGGTACAACAAAGACAAAGGCAGCAACCTTTGAATTGCCTCTGACGGACAAACCCTATAAACGCGCCTCCCGTCGGGACACAAACCCTCAACTCCCCCATGGCCACCCACTTACTAGAATTTCAACAATCCTTGCCACTCCATAAAAAAGACTCCTTCCAATCGCCATTAAACTTCGCCCAAACCTCCACAAACAGTCGAAACGTCGCTCGATTCCTGGAATTGCTTTTTATTCTATAAAGGGGCACAAATCGCATAAAACGAGACAAAATCGAGATATAGAAAACCTACACCATAAACGGAGACGAATGATGAGACAAATATCTACCAAAAAAGGGAGAATCATCGAAGCAATCGACAGGCGGCAGAGGATGGCCGAGAAACCGTCGCCTCCAAACCACTCGCTTTCACCTCCAAACGAAGAAAAATGTTTGTATCAATTGTTGTTATTGATATATGTTTTTAATGATTATGAATTAAATAATATATTGAAACTTTGAATGACTTAACTCTCTCATGCGAGTTTTGTTTCAGACTCATAATGTATCAAATCGAAGAGAATTGAATGATCAACAACTTCGAAGATAAAATTTTTTTGTCTATATATTATTAATAGTTAATTATTTATATTTTGTAACAGTTATTTATTAAATTAAATAAAAATAAAAATAAAATAAATTTTAATATTCTTGTAATCCCTAATTCTCTTTATTTGTCAGGTGGGCGCTATCTTCCGAGTGTTCCACGTCCTTGTCCTTAGTTAAAATGTACATACAATTAAAAAGAGAAGAGAGAGGGGTAGCGCCGACCGTAATGGAGAGCACAATGTGAGGCAGAATGAGTAACATGAAATTAAAAAAGTATTACCTGTAAACGTAGAGAGGGACCCACACAAACACAACTGGCGTCGCATGCTTTCTGGGGCGGGAGGGAGATTTGTGCCAAGTCAGCTTCTTATGTGGACTCTGCTTTTACCATCACCTTCACCTTCACCACCATTACCATTTCCTCGCCTTTTTGAATTCCTTTTTCCACTTTCTTTTTCTACTTTCATTTCTGCAATTCCGCCACTCCATCATTCTTTCAAACCGCAACCACACCACAATCTCTCTATCTCTATCTCTATCTCTTCAGCAACAACAACAACAACAACACGGATTGATCATTCATCTGATTGCTGCTGAGATTTTAATCATCTTATAGATTTTCAGCCATGGTAAGCTTTCTCGATCATATACAGTGTCTGTTGGAAAGGTATTGATATGAATTCGTTGGGTATTTCAGGGAACTCCAGTAAATATCATAGTTGGATCGCATGTATGGCTTGAGGATCCTCAGGAAGCATGGATCGATGGCCAAGTCTCTCAAATCAAAGGCAAAGATGCCACCATAATCACCACCTCCGGCAAAACTGTAAGCCTTCACTCTACTATCGCCCTAAATCAATTTCTCACCAACCACCAACCTTAATCGAATCCAATCCAATCGGATCAGAATCATAGCATCACTACTGTGGCTATTTGAATCATCTACACTTCCTGTGAATCCAATCTCTATAACTTTACTCATATCATATTCCCCAACACATAGATCTATAGCTTTTGATCAATTGGCATCTGGATTTACTGATTCTTCTCAACAGTTGCACTGAAAATGATGATTGAGGAACTTGATAATTTCTGAATTTACACTTGACTCTGTTTACCTACACCCCACCCAATAGATTCAAGGTTTTCTGTATTGATTCCTCAATGTGAAATTTGACCTCAACATCAGGTCGTTGCGAATCTATCGAGCATATACCCGAAAGACACAGAAGCGCCACCGGCTGGGGTTGATGACATGACCAAGCTAGCATATCTCCACGAGCCTGGAGTCCTCTATAACCTCGCCTGTCGTTTTGCGCTCAATGAGATATATGTGAGTACTCTACTCCCTACCTGATCATGATCACAAATATGTCATATAGAAACAGCTAAGAGGCCTGATCTGATCATCCATATTGAAACAAACAGACTTACACAGGGAACATTCTGATAGCTGTGAATCCGTTCCGGAGATTGCCACATTTGTATGACGTCCACATGATGCAGCAATACAAAGGTGCTGCTTTTGGAGAGCTCAGTCCTCATCTATTTGCCGTTGCAGACACCTGCTACAGGTAATGTCAATGCACTAAACAAGGCACCATATCATTTCACTGCTGTTAGCTTAATTTCTCTTGTATCAGGGCAATGATAAATGAGTGTGGAAGTCAGTCCATTTTGGTGAGCGGAGAGAGTGGAGCTGGTAAGACCGAGACAACGAAAATGCTTATGAGATACCTTGCATTCATGGGAGGCAGGTCCAATACTGAAGGAAGAACTGTAGAGCAACAAGTTTTGGAGGTGAGACAAAACTACTCATACATCTTACAAGTCACAATTAGTAAAAACTATAATGTAACACTTTGTCCTCTACAGTCCAACCCAGTCTTGGAAGCATTTGGGAACGCCAAAACTGTCAAGAACAACAATTCTAGGTGAAACCTCTAAAAACTCCTCTTTTCCCTCCTATTCCTTTTCATTTCTTTGTTTTGGTTTTACTTACAAATCTGAGTTCCAATACCAGTCGTTTTGGTAAGTTTGTTGAGATTCAATTTGATAAGCACGGGAAGATCTCAGGAGCTGCAGTGCGTACTTATCTTCTTGAAAGATCACGTGTGTGCCAAGTTTCCGACCCTGAGAGGAACTACCATTGCTTTTACATGCTCTGTGCAGCACCGCCGGAGGTTACTCCTGCACATTCACCTTATAACAACGCATTAGCAACTGTAATCATATAAACAAATGACTGATAATAATCATTTTCTTTCAGGATGCCAAAAAGTTCAAGCTCGGTGACCCAAAAACGTTCCACTACTTGAATCAATCTAGTTGCTATGCAGTGTCAAATGTTGATGATGCAAGAGAGTACTTGGAAACAAGAAATGCCATGGACATTGTGGGAATAAACCAGGATGAACAGGTACTATACAAATGCATCAGTACAAAAAATAGTTGACAGAGTAAGCTTCATTGATTTTATTACTGACATTGAAATGGGGAGGTTTGACTTCTGCAGGATGCTATATTCCGCGTGGTGGCTGCTATTCTCCATCTTGGAAACATCAATTTCGTCAAAGGAAAGGAAATAGATTCCTCAAAACTAAAAGACGAGAAGTCACTCTATCATCTCAGGACAGTTGCCGAGCTATTAATGTTAGACCTCATATCAACTTTGACCACCCAGACTAGCATTTCTTGGCCAATCTCTGATAATGCCTCTATGCAGGTGTGACCAAACGGCCCTAGAAGACTCTCTCTGCAAACGTGTCATAGTGACTCCTGATGGTAATATCACCAAGCTACTAGATCCCGAGCAAGCTACCCTCAGTCGTGATGCCCTGGCGAAGACAGTTTACTCCAGATTATTTGATTGGTAAGCAAATTACATTCACCCTTATAATCACTCACTAGCTTCATCTATTCTATAAAGTTGGATAAGGAATGTTCTGAGGTTATGGAGAAAAATGCCTAACTTCATTTCGTTGCGAAGGACTAATCACCTTACATATTATCCTGAACAATGGCAGGCTGGTAGATAAGATAAACAATTCCATTGGTCAAGATCCTCACGCAAAAAGCTTAATTGGTGTTCTTGATATTTATGGGTTCGAAAGCTTCAAGGTTAACAGGTACATCACTGTACATTGGCTACTGGGAACACAAACATTTTTACACTATCAGGAACACCTAATTATTTGTTACATTTGGTAGTTTTGAGCAGCTATGCATCAACCTAACAAATGAGAAGCTGCAGCAGCATTTCAATCAGGTAAATATATCATCTTTAAATGCAGCATTCACCTTTTCTGGTTGTGCGTCTGTTTTACATGACACTGGTCCAACATTTTCTCTACAGCATGTGTTCAAGATGGAGCAAGAAGAGTACACAAGAGAGGAAATTAACTGGAGCTATGTTGAATTTGTAGATAATCAAGATGTTTTGGATCTTATCGAGAAGGTACTGACTTTTCCTAAATGATATTACATGTCTAACACACTATAAAACATAAATATAAAATAATCATGCATTTGATACTTAGATTATGTACTAATAATATATATGATCTTGTACCTGCAGAAGCCGGGCGGTATAATTGCTCTTCTTGATGAAGCATGGTATGTATTTTGCCTGCATACACACATAATGGCAAAATAAAGTTTAACAGCAGTGTGTTAAATTCTGCAGTATGTTTCCCAGATCAACACATGAAACGTTTGCACAAAAGATGTATCAGACATATAAAAACCATAAGCGCTTCAGCAAGCCAAAACTTGCTCAAACAAGCTTCACAGTCAACCATTATGCCGGAGATGTAAGAACAATACCATTATCTATTCTTGGCAATCAATCTAAGAATGTTGGGAATTGCGTGATTCTAAACATAAAGCTTCTGCTTAATAGGTGACTTACCAAGCAGACCATTTCCTTGACAAAAATAAGGATTATGTTGTAGCAGAACATCAAGCTTTATTAAATGACTCGACATGCCCTTTTGTTGCAAATCTCTTCCCTCCACTACCTACTGAAACATCAAAGCAGTCCAAGTTTTCTTCCCTTGGTAGCCGTTTCAAGGTAAGACCAAACTTCTCAGAGACATTCAATTTGATACCAAGAAAACTATGTCCCTGACTTGCTCCAACATCCAGCAACAACTACAATCATTGATGGAGACACTGAACACGACAGAGCCGCATTATATCAGATGTGTAAAGCCCAATACAGTCTTGAAGCCTGGGATCTTTGAGAATGACAATGTCTTAAACCAGTTAAGATGTGGTGTAAGTATAACATTTCTCCACTTCACTGATTCTATTACTCCGCACCCTTCAGAAAATGTTCTTGCTTACATAGTGTTTTTTCCTAATGAACATTGTGGCAGGGTGTACTGGAGGCAATTAGGATCAGTTGTGCTGGCTATCCAACAAAAAGAACTTTTGATGAGTTCCTCGAGCGTTTTGGAATGTTATCTCCTGATGTTCTAGATGGGTATGAATTCAGAATTTATGAGCATTATATCCTCCTATAACAAATCCATAACTCAGTTGTATCCCAAAGTTAGTACTTAATTTCCATGCACAGATCCGATGAGAAAGCAGCATGCATAGCCATTTGTGATAGAATGGGATTGAAAGGCTATCAGGTAAGTCCAGATATGAAACCAATACAGAATATAAGTGAGTTACATGTGTAAGAAAGTTTTGTACCATAGTAAATCTCTCCTCCCAAATGATCTTATCAGATTGGGAAGACAAAAGTGTTCCTTAGAGCTGGGCAGATGGCTGAGTTAGATGCAAGAAGAATAGAAATTTTGGCTAATGCTGCCAGACTCATACAGAGGCAAATACAAACATATCTAGCAAGAAAAGAGTTCATCACTCTCCGGAAGGTCACCATTAATATGCAGAAAATGCGGAGAGGTTAGCCTTACCCTATATGATGCACCATATCCTTGCTCGAGAAGGCAACTTTTTTTGCAATAAGAACCTGACTATGTTACTGCAGTTGGGTTAAATTTTATTGTCCTGTCAACAATAAACCAACCCCGCTATTTTATTAAATACTAAATGTTTTCTTATGATCTTTAAAATGATTAAGCAAGAAGCTCCTAAGCAGGTTATATTCTGTGTGGATATATGGACCTGAATCTAGAAGAACACGACATAATGATATTGTTCCTTGCAGGAAAACTTGCCCGTAATTTGTACGAGTATATGAGAAGAGATGCTGCATCAATCCGTATACAGAAACATGTCCGTTCTCACAAAGCAATGAAATCATACAAAAACTTGCAGGCGTCAGCACTAGTTATTCAAACTGGATTAAGAACAATGGCAGCTAGAAATGAGTTCAGATACAGAAGAAGAACCAAAGCTGCAACTATTGTTCAGGTAAAAAATCTCCTGGGTGGATTTTATGCACTGAAAAATTTATATGCATGGCAGACATATATGGTAAACAATCTCTTAAATAGTGGTTTTCATTACTCTATTCACCCTTGTTCTTGCGTAGACTGAATGGCGGAGATTCCAAGCTGTTCATGCATATAAGCAGAAGCAGAAAGCAACTCTTTCTCTTCAGTGTCTCTGGAGAGGAAAGGTGGCAAGGAAGGAACTCAAACAGCTCAGGATGGTGAGCTTCACTACATATTTATTAATGAACATGCTTGAACTTATCAATAATCAGCACCTGATATGTTCAAGAGAGAAGATTAAATTCCCAAAATGTGCAAGAGCTAAAAGATGTTCTGTGCAGGCTGCAAGAGATGCAGGGGCACTTAGGGAAGCAAAGGACAAGCTAGAGAAGCGTGTTGAAGAACTACAATGGAGGCTAGAGCTTGAAAAACATATGAGGGTGTGTTCTCTTACAGGGGTTATTAATCACAGACTAACATCTCAATACTGCTATAAGTAACAAATTAAGCAGACACGTGAGAGTGATTCTCTTCTTAGAGTTGGTCCATCTATGTTCATCGATAAATGACCAAGTGTTTTCTTGTGTTTTCTTTTAGGTTGATCTTGAAGAAGCCAAGGGGCAAGAAATCGCAAAGCTGCAAACAGCTCTACAGGAAATGCAAGGTCAACTAGAGGAAGCGCATGCCGCTATCATCCATGAGAAAGAAGCAGCCAAGTTAGCTATTGAACAAGCTCCACCAGTCATCAAAGAGGTGCCTGTAGTGGATAACACAAAGCTGGAGTTGCTTACAAGCCAAAATGAGGAATTGGAGGTAGCACCTAAAACTACGACTCTAATAGTTCTACAACGATTCCCTAAAATGCTGGGATGAACTAATATAGATTCATGATATTTAGGCTGAGCTAAAAGAGATGAAGAGCAGACTTGAGGATTTTGAGGACAAGTACTCCAAAGTTGAAAAGGAGAGTCAAGAAAGGCTTAGGGAGTCCGAGGAAGCACAGTTGAAAGCAACAGAACTTCAAGAGGCCTTTGAAAGGTAAATAAGATTGAACTAGTTTGAATGAAACATCTATAGCCACTAACTCATGTTCACTAACGGTTGTTCGTGACTCTCAGATTAGAATTAAACTTGTCCAGCCTTGAATCTGAGAATCAGGTTCTACGCCAACAAGCACTGGTTGCATCAACAAATGAAGACCTCTCCGAAGAATTAGAAAGGTGAGGCTTTCAATATGGCATCACCTCTCTTTCTAATAATTTTGTTTTATTAAAACATCATGTTTTTCCATTCAGTCTCAAGAGTAAGGTAGCCAAATTGGAGTCAGAAAATGAGTACCTCCGCAACAAAGCAACAGTTGAGCAGATAGCAACTCCTGAAAGGAGAGAGTCACAACTCAAGGTTTACTACTTCAAACTGCCTCTCTTGGTTAAGTTTTTATTTATTTTTATTTGATTCTAATCTTATATGACAACAGAGTCTTGAAAATGGGTACCGGGCTGCAGAAGAGATTCAAACTACAAAGGTACTACAATCATTCATAAAATGTGTTCAAGAAGAGAGCATACCAGATATATGTTATCTTAGTTCTCATTGGTCATTTCCATTTTCAGGAGTCAGAACCTGTCTTCTCTATCCTGACAAAGCAAAAATCCCTAACAGAGAAGCAGCAGGTTTGTACTCCAGAACTGAAATTATTGGGAAATACCAAACATCAAGGCGTGATTCACAACAGAGCTAGTTTAACCATAAATATGTATCCCTTTTTCAGGAAAATCACGATGTCCTAATCAAATGTCTCGTGGAAGATAAGCGTTTCGACAAGAATAGGCCTATTGCAGCATGTGTTGTCTATAAGGCTCTTCTCCAGTGGAGAACGTTCGAAGCCGACAAGACAACTATATTTGATAGAATTATTCACACTATACGATCATCTATCGAGGTAATAATTTACAACCAGTCCAATAATATCTATCTCATACACTAAATTTGACATCTGACATTTCCAAACTATGTCGTTGAAGATTCAAGACAACATCAGTGATCTATCATATTGGCTCTCAACAACTTCTACTCTCCTGTTTCTTCTGCAAAGTACACTCAAAGCTAGCAATACACCAAATGCAAGACCACATCGAAACCGAAACTCCCCAATCACCTTATTTGGTAGAATGGCACAGGTAAGCTCTACAAGCAAAATGTGCTGCAAGATCCATGCAGAAGATGACAACACTAAATATACAAACATGTTTTCAGGGTTTACGTTCATCTAACACGGGTATGGGAATATCAAGTGGATACAGTGGAATGGAGGGGAAAACAAATGAGCATTCCAAAGTAGATGCTAAGTACCCAGCATTACTCTTCAAACAACATTTAACTGCATATGTTGAGAAAATATATGGGATGATCCGTGATAGTTTAAAGAAGGAGATTAGTCCGTTTTTGAATCTCTGCATTCAGGTAAATACCTCATCAAAGACCTATTTTACTTCTCAATAACACTTGAGATATGCATATAAACTGTTAATTATCATTCCTAGGCACCAAGATCTTCAAGGATCAGATCAATAAGAGGGTCATCCAAAAATATCCATTCGAGTATTGTTGCAAAACAGCAAGCATCAAGCATTCACTGGCAAAGCATTGTCAATAAACTAGATCATACCTTGGGTATAATGTCCGAGAACTATGTAAGCACGATCCACTTTCCACCACCTTTTATTTCCAAGTACACTTCTTTTGAGTAAAGATTGCCCAACATCAGTGTACTAACTTCAGAAATCCTCAGGTCCCTTCCATGCTCACAAGGAAAATCTTTAATCAGGTTTTCTCATTCATAAATGTCCAGCTCTTTAACAGGTAAGCAGATACTCAGCTCACAATGATATCAAAATTTGATTTTCTAACAAAACACCCCATAAAATTATAAAACTTTGCATGGCAGCTTATTGCTTCGTCGCGAGTGCTGTTCGTTTAGCAATGGAGAATATGTAAAGGCTGGTTTGCAAGAATTGGAACAGTGGTGTGTCAAAGCGACAGATCAGGTGAGCTGAACAATCAACTCCCTCTACACCTAGAGGAACAATAGGGTGACTTATATATTTATTTACTGCTATACAGTTTGCTGGATCGTCTTGGGAGGAACTCCAACACATAAGGCAGGCTGTGGGATTTCTGGTATGCAGTGTAATAAGCAAAGCTAATCAACTTTCTCAAGAGAAGAATCAGAGTTAATTACAAATTAATGTTTTATCCTGCAGGTTTTGCATCAAAAAGCTCAGAAATCCTTGGATGAGATCACAAGCGAGCTTTGTCCGGTAATTCACCCAATCATAGTGATACAGTCCCTAGTCAAGTAGAAAGTAGCACCATAGTATTTCTGAAAAACAGATTGCTAAGTCAAGCTCTAATTTGTGCAACTTTTCATGTTACTTGTGTCAGGTATTAAGCATTCCACAAATCTATCGTATTGGAACTATGTTTTGGGATGACAAATATGGAACCCACGGATTATCTCCAGAGGTAAGTGATGTTCCTCATCACACTCATACAACCGATACATTACAAAACATCAGATTTGGAATGTTAATGAACAAAGTGTAATGTTTTATACGGTTACAAATAAAATTTGGTCATTGGTTATTAAAATTGGGCTCACAAGATTAATTTCTGCACTATCAGGTAATCGGCAAGATGAGAACACTGATGGCAGAAGATTCAATCAGCATGCCCAATAACTCATTCTTGCTTGATGTTGACTCCAGGTAACCCCTATTAATTCCTATTTATATCTTGACGGAACAAAAGTGCATGTATATGAAGCAAAGTTTAGGACTGTTAGATTATCACACCTAAGCTTAATAAACATGTTGAAGTCTCCACTCCACATGTGAGTGTAAGCTTTTAAGGGAAAATAAATGAAACAAAACATACTTGAAAAACATTCTCATATGAGATCCAATGTTTGAATTCCAACAAAAACAATGGTGAAAAAGCTAAACTGACATAATTGCATTGCAGCATACCGTTCTTAATGGAAGAGCTATTCCGGTCATTGGGGCCTGACATGAGCGTCAGCCTAACGGACGTGGAGCCGCCGCCACTCCTCCGGCAGAGGTCGGACTTCCTTTTCCTGTTGCCACAACTAGCAACTGAATGAATTTTCACTACTTTTATTTTGTGATTGGTTTTTGATTGATGGGTGGGAGTGAATCCTCGGAATGTTGAGGAAATATGTATTTTTTTTAGCACAATTGACGATCACGCCGATTTTTTTATTCAAATTGTATGAGTGGTTGCTGTAAAAGGTTTGTATATTGCAGTTTTGGTTTGAAAGGTTTGTATATGAAGAAAACAATGACATAAAAAGACAAGTTTCTTATTTCTTTCTTTTGTGTTGCTTTTTTTAAACAAACCACCAACTTTATTGCAAATCATTGCACAAACGTGAGAGTAAACCAAGATGGGACATTTCCCAGTCAAAAACCCAACCAGCATCTGAAAAAATGTCTCTAGCTAAAATATGAGTCGTTCTAATCATTGACTGCCTACCTAGAAGCAAGAAAACCATAGGCAACTGAGATTAATGTCTTCCACAATCCAATACTATAACTCCAACAGGAGAAATCATGGAGCCCGAACCTATTATAGCTTGAACAATACTCAACCAATCGGACTCTAACCGATCCAAGAAAGTGCCTCACGATTCTACATCTGCAGGCAAAAGCGATCCACCCTGAACATATATTTCCCCACCATCAGCACCCCATTCGAGTTCCTAAGAGCACTTCCAATAGTGATTCTTACATTTAAATTAATGCAGAAAATAATTTGCATTAAAATTAGAATAGATGATTATATTTTATTTTGAACTCCAACCATGCTCTTGATACATATATTATTTCAATAATATTTCTTACTTTTTTATTATAAAAAATCGTAAGATAGAAAAATAATGATTATTATTATTATTGTAATTATGCTTGGGTACACATGAAAAGTTTCAATTTTCATATGGATTTAACTTTTTATAAACTTCGCAGGTCACAAAAATTAATTTTTGTCTCGCTGTTATGACATCTGTTAGAGAATTTCGGTTTTTTCGACCATGTACTCCTCACGTGGTCAAATATTTGCTAATAATGGCCAAAATACTCCCTTAGTGTTATTGAAAATAATCATGTGGTTCACTGTTCTCTTTCTCGTTCGTTGTTCTCTTTTACTTTCTCGTTCGTTGTTTGTTGGAACCAAACAAATGTTTAACCAGTTTCGCCCCACTTGCCTCTGCGAGCACCTTGTCGTCCTCGACTAATCCTTCGCCACTGCCTCTCGCCTACGCCGCCCTCAAGGCCCTTTTCAAACCCTCCAACGGTTTTGCCTCCCACCCTCGCAACAAAAACAAAAATAACAACGGAAACAGTAATGGCTCGTATTTTCCGGAGCTCTTGCGAACCAAGTCGTTCTTCGTCGTGAGGGTTGAGGGGTTCTTCTCAGGCGTCTTCGAGCCACAGAGGAGGTCATGCCACGTCAGGGCTCGCAACTAGGGGTGAGCAAAATTGTCCGGCCAACCCGGCTCAACCCGGAGAGACCCAGGCCGGGAATGGGCTCGAAACTGATCATATGCGCCGGGAAGCGGGCTTGATATGTGTTGTCCGGACCAACCTGGTGCAACCCGACCCTTGAGCCTATAAGTTTTGTGATTTACTTACCTCAGCCTATTTATGATTTAATAAACCAACTGTTGTAATTGTTAATGTAATTTTATCAACCATTGTAACTATTATTGTAATTTTATCTAAATTTGATTTCTTCAAGTTTTTGTGAAGTTTGTAATTGTGGTGGTGATTGTGATTGACAGTGAATTTGAAGTATTAATTTTGCAATCACTTGTTGTGTATATAATCTATTTTTGAATTTAGTTTTTGTATACACAATCTGTTAATTTTGAATGTTATGGACGAGTCGGGCTCAACCTGCCTAGTTGTCCAGTGGGCAACAGTCTTCATGGGCCGGGAATGGACATGGGAATGCTCAACCCGCTGAGTCCGGGTTGGGCCCAAAAATCAGCCACGAACTGTCCAACTCGGCCCATGCTCACCCATACTCGCAACACTCTCTAGTCCCTCTTCCATTAGGAAAGTCACAGTACAAGCAAAACGATATCATTTAACAAGAAAGAGTCGTCTTCCTCCTCAGAACCTCCTACCATTGAGATCGATACCACCGTTTTCAAATCCAAAGAAGAAATAGAAGAAACAAAGCCCCAAATTGAAATCGAACTCGAAATAGAGAGACCTAGTCAGAAATTGTCGAATACGGGTTTAACCGACAATCCTGTGACTCAAATCCGCTGCTCTCGCTCGACGACGCACGCTTCTCCACTACCACCTTGACCACCAAGGCGTCTCCAACGATGATCGACTGTATCCCCGGACTCAAACTTCAAATCCCATATTCAGTTTCAAATTCGAATTGTCTGGACACCTTTGAAATGGCCTTCTGAGACCACCAGTCGGAAACGGAGTCCAGCGAGACTCGATCAAGAAATCCCGGAGGTGGGGCAAGGCGTGGAACATCTGGGGAATCAAAAACCCAATTAAAAGTTCTGAAAATTTCTTTAAATTACATTGGCACAATTTGAAAATTTAAAATAAAATGGAGGGGCAGTTTAGTCTTTTCACAATAAAACTAACGGTGATATTAATGGCGAGGTAAAATTTTAGTATAGGTGACCTGTGAAGTTTTAAAAAAAAGTTAGGGGACCTATCTGAGAATCGAAACTTTTTAGGTGTACCTTGACGGAATTATCCATAATAATAAAGTAACGGGAAAGAGAATGTGGAGAGTTATTTACATGTAAGGAGAGAGAGAAAATGTGGGAAGATGTCTATTGTAAGGAGTCATGTAAGAAGCCGACTGCAATTTTTTTGCACTCCCTAAAATTCCTTTTTAGCTATTGAAGGGAACTTCATTGAGAATATTTAGGTGTTGTTGAGAGAGAAGAGAGGGAGAGAGAGCACAGGGTATGAGTTTGAAACTTTAATAGATATAGGAGGGTAATTTTGTCTTTTCAACACTATTGAAAAGAAAAACTGATGGAATGATTAACGGGGATAATTTTGTCAAAGTTGGTTATCCACCAAGCCAAAAAAAATATTTTTGTGTACTTATGTGCAAAACACCTTATACTAGGTAGTCAAGTTAAGTTTTTCCTAAATTCTAATTGTATTTCTAGACAAGGAATAAATCTCTTATTATATTCCTAATAAACACTCTAGTGGTTTGAGTTACACGATTTTTTAGGACATGTTGTGGTTTCGGACCATATTGTATACATCAGGAATGGATTTTGGGTAAAATATATAGAGCAGATATCAAGTACAAACCCCAAAAAAATGTCCAAACGTCCAAACTTTATACCAACCGTAGGATTGACGCGCGAGAGA
>JAYMTP010003040.1:0-17954 GCA_036897365.1 Geranium brycei | reverse complement strand
TCGCCACAGGCGAAGGGTACATACCACAAAGAGGAACGACCTCACTTTTTTCCGAATATATCAGTTACAAACTGGTATGCTGAACTAACATTATATTATCTTTGTCCACTCTCAACCTAAATTTACATGTAAAACATAAAATAAAATAAAAATAGGTAAAATATCAAACAGAAGGTGGAGCTATTACTTAGGTTGTGACAAAAGATGCCAAAAATAATATATAATGTGGTGACGGTAAAACAAGAAGTTTCCTGGAATTTCATCAAGCAATAACAATTGCTTCTAATGATGACAATTGAATTGACAAAGCCTCAGTACCACTTTCCACAACTTTACTTCATTATTAAACTACTTATGCCACAAACATTCATTTTGATTATTGACCAAATTGAATACAAAAGGAAAAAGGAAAAAGGAAAAGGGAAATTTTAGATCTACATTATACGAATTTTCAGTTCATTACCGTAATATTAAATAAAATAGATCGCTATAGATGGATACATTTTTTACTCTTATCATAATGAATTGAAAATTTTGCACAAAATAAATAAATTGTCTTCTTGTTGTTATCAAAATCATCATAAAATAGGAAGGTAAAAGGCTATGGAGGGAGAGAATATAAAAATGGCATAATTTGAAATTTTAAAATACATTATGAGATATTTTAATTTTTTTTAACAGAAATTAAAAGATACTAACTGAAAGGAAATAAGCTGGTTTAAGTCGTTATGCAGCAAGATCATAGGATTTCTCCATCCGTATGAGTTGGAGGCCGTGGCTCTGCATGATGCTAACTGGTTCGAGTCGATTGGTCTCCGGGATTATCATGGATGCTTGTGTAAAACTTTCTGTAACAGGATCACGGGATTTCACCACTCGTATGAGGTGGAGGCCGTGGCTCTACATGATGTTAAACGGGTTGAGCTGAACAACTTTGGAAGAATCATTAGCGAATGGCGTTGCGCACTATCCACTGTCGAAACATGTGTTTTGTGTTTTGCTCATAATCAAATAGCTCACGAATTGACCAAGCTTGTTTTAACTAACAATAGTTTGGATTATGGTGAAGGGTCTGTCCCACTATCTGTAGCTTCAGCTATCCGGCTTAATGCCGGGTTAGTTGTTATTTAATTAATAAAATTCGTTTTACCTTCAAAAAAGATACTAACTGAAAGGAAATTACAATTTAAAGATATTTTCATAATGAAAAAAATTGTGGAGTAGTTACGTGAGAATTAACTAATTTTAAGGTGTTTATACAAAGTTTTCTCTAATAAAACGACTTTTCTTGAACAATACTTGGTCTGAATTTGATTAAATTAATATATGGAATTAAATAAATATCCGTGTTTAGCCTGCAATTAGCATATAAATCTAAGTCAACGACAAAAAACACAGTTGGTCTATAAAATACCAACAACCCACCAACAAATAATTTGTTTTTATAAGGTCCACATCTACTATGTCTATGCCATATATCACATAATAATATATCATATTACGTATATTTATTAGTTTCTGTTTTTACCTAACCGAACATATTCCCACGTACGGGCGCAACATGTGTAAATATGTACAAAACAAAGGGCAAATCCGACAGGAAAAAGACAAACTCAACGCTCTTATTTTCTTTCAAATTTTAGTGTTTATTAGCACCAAAAAGTAGAACAAGTTTGAAAGCGAAGAGATTGAAAAATTCGAAACCCACTTCCAGAAAAAAAAAGCATTACCAAAAAGCAGAGGCAATTGAAAGATGGGAGGTCCAATTCCGAAGATAGAAGACCCAAGTATGTTCCTTTCTTGCTTTTTTCCCAAGCCAACTACTTGTTCCTCTTTTGAAATCTTCAATTCTGTTTTTGCTCAAGAAACTTGCAACTTTGGTTCTCTCCAGCTCTTTTTGAGTTCTGGGCTTCGTCTGTGGAGTTTTGAAGCGTCTCCGTGTGTTTGTGATGATGGGTTTTGATTTTCATGTCGCTTGTTGTTAACCGTTGAGGTTGCTTTCAATTTTGAGTCAGTTGTTTTCTAGGTCACTAATCTCTATGTAGATTTTAGTTTTTTTTTTTCTGAGTGTGCTATGTGATCTGCAGACTTTGATTGCTGTAAATTTTGATTTTTTTTCTTATTCTGATTGTTGGTTCTTGGTAAAAATCCACACTTTGTTTCGTTTTTGTAATCTGAGTATAGAACTAATTAATATATAGTTTTTATATATCTAGTTTTGCTTTTTTTCCTCTCCCTTTTGTTTTGACTATGGGGAAAGTCAATTTTTTTTAAAACAACACATAAACATATGAAATTAACTTCTGGACGGTAATTTGTATTGTTTCTTGAAAGGAAACAAAAATATTAATTTGTATTTTGTGTATTTTTTGGCGGGGAGTAGGTGGAGAGAATAGAGGGGAGTGCAAATTAAATAACTAGTGGTTGATGATGCTAATTTGGTTGTAGCACAAGTTTGTTTGAATTTCCTTGCATTTTGTTGGTACGTGATTTATAATAACGATAGTAAGATATTTCACTTCATTATGCTACATTTTGCAATTCACTTTATGATTTCAGTGCAAGTTTTGTGCTTCTCTAAAGGTATTTATTATGTGTTTGGAAATCTATTGACAGGGATCTGATATGGGCTATTGACAAGATTTGGAATTTGGAGTGATACTTTATCCCTCAATCTTAGCATTAATGGAGGAGAAACCATTCCCTGCTTGGTCTTGGTCGGTCGAGCAGTGCTTGAAAGAGTACAATGTGAAACTAGACAAGGGTCTTAGCAGCTATGAGGTTGAGAGACAGCGAGAGAGGCATGGCTGGAATGAGCTCGCCAAAGAGAAGGGGAAACCCTTATGGCGGCTTGTATTAGATCAATTCGACGACATGCTTGTCAAGATTTTATTAGTTGCAGCATTTATATCATTCATCTTGGCTTGTATGCACGGAATTGAGGATGAGGAGAATGGGTTGGAGGCGTATGTTGAGCCTTTTGTGATAGTTTTGATTCTAGTCCTAAATGCCATTGTCGGGGTATGGCAAGAGACTAATGCCGAGAAGGCCCTTGATGCTCTAAAGGAGATGCAATGCGAGTCTGGGAAGGTTTTGAGAGACGGGTATCTTGTACCAGATTTGCCTGCACGGGAGCTTGTCCCCGGGGATATAGTTGAGTTGCGGGTGGGAGATAAATCCCCTGCTGACATGAGAGTTGCAGCCTTAAAAACCTCGACTTTGAGACTCGAGCAAAGCTCTCTAACAGGAGAAGCTATGCCCGTTTTGAAAGGCACCAGTCCGGTGCTGATTGATGATTGTGAATTGCAGGCTAAAGAAAACATGGTTTTTGCTGGTACGACAGTTGTTAATGGGAGCTGTATTTGCATTGTAATTAGCACCGGAATGAACACTGAAATTGGGAAAATCCAGAAGCAAATACACGAGGCTTCGTTGGAAGAAAGTGACACTCCTCTGAAGAAAAAGCTGGACGAATTCGGCAGCAGACTGACCACTGCAATCGGGCTTGTTTGCCTCGTCGTATGGGCTATAAACTACAAAAATTTCCTGTCATGGGATGTCGTTGACGGATGGCCAACGAACATTCAGTTTTCTTTTGAGAAATGCACATACTATTTCAAGATAGCTGTTGCTCTTGCTGTCGCTGCAATTCCTGAAGGCCTTCCGGCTGTAATCACTACTTGTTTGGCTCTTGGTACCAGGAAAATGGCACAGAAGAATGCCATTGTGCGAAAGCTTCCTAGTGTAGAAACTCTAGGTTGCACGACTGTGATTTGTTCTGATAAAACCGGAACCCTGACTACGAATCAGATGTCGGTTACAGAATTTTTTACATTGGGTGGGAAAACTACATCTTCTCGGATTTTCCGTGTTGAAGGAACAACTTATAATCCTAACGATGGTGGAATCGTTGACTGGACTTGCTACAATATGGATGCTAATTTGCAAGCGATGGCTGAAATATGTGCACTTTGCAATGATGCTGGGATATTTGGAGACGGTCAGCTCTTCCGAGCTACGGGTTTGCCTACCGAGGCAGCCCTTAAGGTTTTGGTTGAAAAGATGGGAGTTCCAGATGCTAAAGTCAGGAACAAAATCCGTGACACGCTGCTTGCTGCAAACTATTTGATTGACCGCAGCACAGTAAAATTAGGTGAGCAGAAATATAAACCAGTGGCTTCTGCACATGAATTACTTATATTTTGAAAGTGCTTTGTAAGTCTTTGAATCTTATTCAATTTTGGTTAGTATAGGGTGTTGTGAATGGTGGACAAAAAGGTCAAAGAGGGTCGCCACGTTGGAGTTTGATCGTGTTCGGAAGTCAATGAGTGTCATTGTCAGGGAGCCTACTGGACTTAATCGACTTCTTGTTAAGGTGATAATGATAGTTAGTTTCCATTACTTTACTTGGTCAAATTGGTTTATATAACAACGTTGAGCTATATATGGCGGTTTAATACTGTTTAATTTTGCTTATATTTTAATGTAACAGTTACTAAATGAGCACTTCTGTCATTAGTTTCGAGCACTTTCTGTTGTAAGTTTTATTCCATGCTACTTGTACAAGTTATTTGATGACTGGAACTTTCAGGGTGCTGTTGAGGGTTTAGTGGAGCGCAGTTCACACGTACAACTTGCAGATGGGTCCCTTGTACCAATAGATGAATCTTGTCGGGAACTATTACTTTCGAGACTCCTGGAGATGAGTTCAAAGGGATTGCGATGTTTGGGTATGGCATATAAAGATGAACTCGGAGAATTTTCAGACTACCATTCTGAGAGCCATCATGCGCACAAGAAGTTGCTTGACCCATCTTCCTACTCTTCGATTGAGAGTGATTTGATTTTTGTAGGCGTGGTTGGACTAAGGGTGAGTTCATGTCGGGAACTTGTTTTTTTTGTCGTCAAATTTTCAATTCTACAAACTTGCAAGTTGGGAAGGTTTTTGTTTAATAATGTAATTTGCAGGATCCTCCTCGCGAGGAAGTTCACAAGGCAATTGAGGATTGCGGAGAAGCTGGGATAAAAGTTATGGTCATAACTGGAGATAATAAGTCAACGGCTGAAGCTATATGTAAGGAAATCAAATTGTTTTCTAGTGCTGATGATCTTAGAGGGAGAAGTTATACTGGTAAAGAATTCATGGCCCTTTCTTCTTCACAACAAATTGAAATTTTGTCGAGTCCTGGAGGAAAGGTTTTCTCTCGGGCTGAACCTAGGCACAAGCAAGAAATTGTGAGGCTACTGAAAGAGATGGGTGAGATTGTTGCAATGACCGGGGATGGCGTGAATGATGCACCTGCACTTAAACTCGCAGACATTGGAATTGCAATGGGTATTACAGGAACTGAGGTAATAATATAGGAGAATTCCTTAACCCTATTGCGAACTAGTAATGTGCCTTGTCCCTTAGTTG
This sequence comes from Geranium brycei, assembly GCA_036897365.1. Taxonomy (NCBI): domain Eukaryota; kingdom Viridiplantae; phylum Streptophyta; class Magnoliopsida; order Geraniales; family Geraniaceae; genus Geranium; species Geranium brycei. The sequence continues at coordinate 12,538 of JAYMTP010003040.1, read as the reverse complement.
CTCTTTTTGTGCTTGAGCATTCTAGGTTGCAAAGGAGGCCTCAGACATGGTTCTGGCGGACGATAATTTTAGTACCATTGTTTCAGCTGTGGCAGAGGGTCGTTCAATCTACAATAACATGAAAGCTTTCATCAGGTATCTATCTATCGGTTTGTGATCTTTATTAATCTCTCGGGTGGTTTATAGGGTTCCTAATGTTTCCTTAACCCGCAGGTACATGATATCATCTAATGTTGGAGAGGTAATATCGATATTCCTAACTGCTGCGCTGGGTATACCGGAATGCTTGATTCCCATGCAGCTTCTGTGGGTGAATTTGGTAACTGATGGCCCACCTGCCACAGCTCTTGGTTTTAACCCTGCTGATGTTGATATCATGCGAAAATCACCCCGCAAAAGTGATGACGCTCTATTAAGCTCATGGGTTCTTCTCCGCTACCTGGTTAGTATTTATTTGAACTTCACTTTTCCGAGAGGTCTGCTTAACATAGAATGTTGAATATGTATGTCTTTGGCATTTCATTGTTTCTAATAAAGGTAAAAGCACAATAGTGTCCTGAAATTTCAAAATGTTGCACCATCAGTCATTGAACTTTTAAATAATGTGTTAGCAGCTTTTGGTACCAAAGAAATAGAAGTTGGTGGAACCGTAAAACTCAACTAAAGTGCAATCTTTGTGATTTAGGCATGATTGAATGAAGCATTCATTTCATTAGAAAACCAGAAGGTCATAGATTTTGTATTGCAGTCATATGAATATTTTTGTTGTGTCGTGAAGCATTGATGAAACTATAAGTAATGCAGGTGATTGGTTTGTATGTGGGCCTCGCAACTGTTGGCATCTTCATCATGTGGTACACCCAAGCTTCGTTCATGGGCATCAATCTAGTGAGCGACGGGCACACGCTCATTGAGCTATCTCAGCTGTGCAACTGGGGGCAGTGCTCGTCGTGGTCTAATTTCACAGCAGCTCCATACATGGTGAGTGGGGATCGTATGATTACCTTCTCAAACCCGTGTGACTACTTTACTGTTGGTAAAGTAAAGGCTATGACTCTCTCACTCTCTGTCTTGGTCTCGATAGAAATGTTCAACTCTCTAAATGCATTGTCAGAAGACAACAGCTTGCTCACAATGCCACCTTGGAGAAATCCATGGCTTCTGGTCGCAATGTCCTTTTCCTTTGGACTTCATTGCCTCATACTTTATGTTCCTATCCTGGCGAACGTGTTTGGTATTGTTCCGTTGACCTTGAACGAGTGGGTTCTTGTCATTTTGGTTTCTGCACCTGTTATACTTGTGGACGAGATCCTTAAATTTATGGGAAGGTGTCAAACAAGGAAAGCAAAGAAAGAGAAGACAGCATGATAGTATCATCTTGGAACTAAATTCACTAAACAACCTGTTATGGAGCCTTGTTTGTTACCATTCTTTTGTATATTTGTTGTGTATGTTCCACATGAGAAGCAAAGACATCATCCTCATTTTTCTCTGTAATATTAAGATTAAGGCTGATTGTGCATTTCAGTTGGCTTGATACATTTCCAGTTGAAGAACAGAATTATCAGAAAGAGTGATCATAGTTTCTACAGCAACTTGTTTGGTCTGCTTTTTACCATAAGCAACAAATCTCATGGATATAAATATGAGCCACATCAAAGAATGATATTAGTTTGTACAGCAACTTACATTGAATTATACCTCCATCCTCTAATAAATCGGTCTGCTTTTACTGTAAGCAACAAATCCCACAACTATAGTCTATAACATCCCTCCAAATACTAGATTTAGATCCTAAAACCAGTATCTGCGTGCAAGGCTTTTATGAATAATTCACTCTTGCAGATGGAACTGATGCTGACACAAAAGTAAGAGGATATGTATTTACCTGTTCATGATAGAAGCAAAGTGCAGAATATCAGTTTTTTCATGTAATGCAAACTGGAATGGTAGTTCCTTCAGAAAAAGGACGACTGCTCTTGAAGCACATTCAAGTGGGCAAGTATTGTTGCAGCCAGTGATTTAATATTACTACTTCCTCGCTGAGTCAGGTCAACTAAAGGCATCTGAGCTGAGGGTCCATACTTCCGCTTGAACTCCACTTGCCGGAAAATTCTTTCTAGAGAATTCAGTGCCTTCTCCTGCAATCCCGGGGAAGAAGAACTAAGAAATCTTATTATCAGTGGCATAGCATTGGCTTCTGCAAGTACCTTACTACCACTTTGCAGGTTAACACCTTCAATCAAAGTCAACAGGGCATCCAGTGCAGCCTCGCTGGCCTCGGGGTCTGCTTCTGCAAGAACACTCACAAGGGGTCTCACTGCGTTCGCTTCCACGAGGCAAAATGATGACTCGATGGTACAATTTCCTCTGTGGACCACACAGGCAATTTCTTGGGGAGCAGAGAAGCACCATATCCCCGTACTCCTGGGTACGGGTCTGCTCAGCAGAGAGGAGCTCTCTGAAAAACGAGCAAGTGAAATGGCAGCATGTTTCTTTGTGAGGGGCGTGGAGCCGGATTCTAGCAACCGCACCAGCACAGGAATAATGCCAGCTTCAGCAGCTTTTTTCTGTGATGCCTGACTTGATGAAGATGCAAACTGACAGATGGCTGCCGCAGCATTCTCAGTTAACAGACGTTCATGGACATCATATTTCTTTCCGTGAGAGAGTAAACTGTATATGATTGGCAGCGCTCCAGCATCCAAAAGCCACTGAGTCATCTGAGGATCTTGTGGAAGGTTTGAAATAATACCAACTGCAGCAGCAATTTCTTCCCCATCATCAGAAGATCTGATGATCCTAAGTAAGGTTTCAATGTTCTTCTGACCGATGTGCCCCAAGACGGTGGCTCCGTTTCCACCTTCTTTTAAGCAACTTAACAACTTGACAGCATTTGCTCTTACATTTGAGTTATCAAGCTCACATAACTGAACCAACACTTCCACATATGGGCCAGACTGCAATTGTAATACCCCAGCAAATTATCAGTCAGCTTAATACATAGTATCCAAGAGAATTTGATCCTGTCAGAGAATGCATGTGAGAACCACAAAAGACAGGACAACAATATGCACGACCCTTTTCATAGAGCCCCCTTCTTCACAAGGGAGATCTTTAGCCCAAATTCTGATACATGGCTGACAAAAAAAGAAGATAGGTATTTATCTATTCACAGGTAAAGGTATGGTTAAGCAGGGCTTTCTACTCCTTTCACTGAGCCACACAACTATTGGCAGTCTAAATTCAAATATAATTATCTATGCAGCATTGCTTAGGTCTTTATTAAGCCAAGGTTCCTTTATGTAATAAAACACAAACAATATCTTGCTATCAATCTCTGCACCACACAGCCAAGCCAACTTCGTACAATACAAACTTGTTCGTAGCCGTCACATTCCCCATAAATAGAAGTTATTTGCCTTTTTTGTGAAGGTTTCATGGATCAACAGGATAATCTCATGGTTTTGAAACAAACTATAGTTGAACAATATATAATGTAGCAGTTCTCTGTGTGGCTGTGTACTGCAAACATACATACCTGCAGTAACTTGCTCTTGATATTTGCAGCAGAGGGGGAATGGCACAGAGCATTGAAAGTCCTGAGAATGCTTTGCTGTAAGCCAGGCCCATTCAGACTAATTAATGAGAAAAGCATGAAAATTTTGTCGTCGGATACCAACAATGACACTTCTTCTGAGCCAGATTCCTGAGACACAGTTGATATGGCAAGATGCATAATCGTGACAGCAACTTCTTCTCGTAAATTAGAAGATGCTGAGCTACAATGAAATAAAAGTTCAAGTAATGGAACAGCTGCACCTTCTCTAATCATTTGCAGGCCATTCTTCGGTAAGCTTGAGACATTTTGAAGAGCCTTAACAGCCACTTCTTGAACGTGAATGTCTCCATGTGAAACTAAATGAAGAAGTGGACCAAGCAGACCCCCTTCATAGAGAGATGCTTTATTGTGGTCGGTCAATTCCATTTCTGCCACAGTTGTTGCCATGGTCATTTTCACTTCTTCTGGTCCTGCACAAGTAGTTCCCCAAGTGCTAATGAATCATAAGTAAACCTTATTAACTGCTTAATGATATCTTCAATAATGAAGGTGAAATGTTATAGCTTCTATATCTATTTCTTGCCCTATATCCTTGAACACAAGTTATGGCACGCTACACAAAAGACGATATGAAGTCATACAAATACCAACATCATAAAATTTCAAGAACATATTTAGACCAAAAACAAAAATTTCAAGGCATCACACTTATCTCATCTCCCAGATTATAATCATATTACATATTGACAATCAAGGTTTATCAATAATATTAATCTCTACCTTATTTCTGTCCAAAAAAATAACAATAGGAAATAACCCTAAATACTAATAGTAATAATAGGTAACCCTAGGATACCTTGATTGACACATATATGCAATCATAGTTGAATAAAATAAAATAAATTGTGGCAAAACACTTCCATAAATTAAAAATGAAAAGATGAAAAAAATCATTTTAGTGATTCAATCTATGTGAAAACATCTATCAGTTTGTTGTTGAAAAGAGAGATTAATTGAGGTAAGGTGCACAAGGGGCCTTTGGGAAAACCAGGTGCGTGGCACCAATAGCGGAAAATTGGTCTTTCAATAGCATGGAGTAAGTCACATCGGCCAGCACTGTAATCGCCCACATTATGATCAAACTAGTTGCTTCAACTGTACATGTAATAGTTCAAGTGCTTACTCTTGACCTCTAGTATGCTGCTTACTGAAAGAAGAAAGACAAATTTTACGACACCACTTGAGTTATATGTAATTCTAAGGGTTTTTTTTTTATAATTATAAGGTGTTTCACAGAGTATCGCAACAGCTCTGTAAATATCTGACCCTTTGTAAAACCAGAGTTATTTAATTATGCAGGGTCCAAATAATAAAAGGTAAGCATAGTTAAGGAACAAACCCAAAGAAAGACGCTGCAGCAAATATTTGAAGTAATTTGCTTTTGCCATCTGCATTACATTCTGATCAGAGAATGAGAGGTTGTGCAGAAGCTCTTCAGCTTGTCTGGCAGCTTGACCATCATCACTGCTCGACATAGTCACTAAAAGGAGTATGCAACCTTGAGCCTTCCCAATGCATTGTCTTGCCAAAGTACATTTTGATAATTCCAATAGCAATGCTACTGCTAATTTCCCTTCGTAAATAGGACGTCCAAGAGAATGAACAATAGACTCAATAGCATTTTCAATTCTTGTAATTCTTTCCTGCACATAATAGTTTGAAGAAAAGATGAATTGCAAGAAAAACAAAAAAGAAATAGGGGCTGTTCTTCTAGACAAGATAGAGATAGACCCATCAAATGGTCCAGTTGTGATGCCATGCCAGACAATTCAGTAAGCCTCTTTATTAAATATTAACAGAATGTTAACTAAATTCTGAACCAAAATGAAAAGTGTTGACAAAAGCTTACTCTCGGGACCAAAAACTAGGAGGAACTTTGTTCGAGTGTAGATATGTGAGCATTGAGCTCATTAACAGTCCTACACCCAAAAGTTCTACTTCTGTCTAAATCCTATATCTAAGTAATAGATCGTAACATGAGAGACTGAACCTAACCTGGGATCCTGATATGAACTTGCTTTTTCATTAATTCATGGTTTATACAGAATCCACATTGTCATTCAACTATAGTTTGTGCTAACCTAATAACAGAAGGTGATTGTAAATTAGCATGACCATAGTAGAACCAAAGAGTGGCATACCTTAGCATCATCACTATCCAATGTCAAAATGCCAAGAGTCAAAAGTGCATGACTTCTTATGTCACGATTCCTGGAACCGAGAAGTTTAATTAGGATTGGTATGTAATTCTCCAATATCACCCATTCACAGTTCATATCTCTTTGTTCGCAAAGATCCTGTAACTGTCCTAGACAATGAAGCACTTCTTCTTCCTCTTCTGAAAGTAGTTTTGATTTCATGGAAACAATTGTAATCATAGTGTTCCTGTCCTTCCATTCTACAATTGACTGTTGCAGAGACTTGTTTGGCCGAAGTATTGATGTGTTTAGCGGGGTCGAAGATATGGGACACAAATTGTTCCCATCTGCAAACCACTTTTCTATTGCGCTTCTTTCAAATGTCTGTCCTGAAGAAGTCTCTACAGGGTCTGCCATAACATTACTAGTGATGGGACAGTAGAAGGAAAGGAGAGGTTCCAGTGGTTGACCACCTAAAGATTTCCGCTTAGTTAAATATTTAACCTCTTTCTCCTCGGGAGATGTGGTAGAGTCCGCCCTTTCTAACAGGGCACTAATCTGTGCCATTTGTATAGCTTCAGCTTGGTCCTTCCTAAGATAAGCATTTTCTATCTCACTCTTGAACTCATCAAATTCCTTTTTCAATGCTGACCTTTCATTTGGAATACCAACAGCCTCAGCAATGAGAATCACCAAATTATTTGCATATGAACGATCGACATTCCTCTCTTGTATGCCTGACTCTATTTTCTCCATTATCTCTTCCTCGGCTATAGCTGCTTTGAACTCCGCTCTCTGCAAGCTGTCACATACCTTACCAATCTCCTCAATTATTCCCGAAGACATATCTAATGAAGCTAAAGGAAGGAGGCCTAATGCCCTGCTGATCTCTCTGGTGGCATCCTCTAAGCGCTTAGCTATCTTCATGCAATTCATCAAGAGGTAAACTCTGTTTCTCTCGCTGCATTCTACAGTCAGCTGTTTCGCAGCTTTAATTTCTCGGTTTAGAATGTCAATAGCACTGTGTAAGATCTCAGAGTCACCAATGTCTTTCTTGTTCAATTCTTTTAATACAGGGGCAACCTTTTCTAAGTAAGTTGCGAGTTCCTTAAAACTCTCCTTCTTTATGAGGACATCATTGGCGGTAACCACAAGCTCAAAAATGGTATCTACTATTCCAGAAAGGAGTTCTGAAGCTGGAGCACATGTGATATTCGCAACCAGGTCAACTGCCGCCATGCTACAACTCAACTGAGATAGGAAGCAAAAACCTCCTTTCTCGTGTGATGAAAACTCTGATTAACCACAGAAAACATCTACAAGCTTTGTTCACTTGTTATCTGTACCACAGTGAAGAAAGCTAAATAAGCATATACATGTTTGCCAGTAATACATGACCTACCAATAGAATAACACAGTCAAAACGATAACTGTTCCAAGTTGAATCCTCATTTCTGAAGTTAACAACACAAATAACTTTCACTAACCAAAACACCCTTTCAATTTCCCAGCTGCTAGAGGAAGGATGATGAAGGAATCACCAGAACTGACCCGACCCAACCCAAGCTGGTTTGGAGCTTGTTTTCTCAAGTAACTAACAACTATTTACAATCAGTCTTAGTAATTATATCCAAATCAGTGAAAACCCAGTTCAAATAATATTCAGCCAAACCCCAATTCAAAAAGAAATATACCCATAACAATACAAAAACAGGAGGCAGTTCAACTCAAAATCTAAACTATGATATTACATTTACAGCTCCACTATGATATCACTAATAATAAGGTATGAAAAAATCTTGGGACAATTTCAGAAAGCACCAAGGGAGGCAAATTCAAAGAACACTATCACGAAGGAACTTACATATATACAGTAGCAGCAAAGAAAAAACACAAATTGAGTCAACCATGGTCACCAAAATGTTGAACGATGCTAAAATTAAGTTTAAGGACAGAGAGAGAAATACCAGAAAGGGTAAATGAAATCACCATTGTTGAGTAGACTTTTCCTGTAAACTGCAAGTGAGATTTTCCAGGAAAGTGGTGATCTCTGGAAACGGGGTTGAAGCCGCCGGACAAGAAATACCAAAAATATCAAAGAATAAATTTTTTTTTCTCGTCTGCTCCGTTTCTTCTTTTTATTCTATATTTACTTAATAAAATTGCCTTCTTCTCTCTACGGTCTCCAGCTGTCTCAAGTACGGACTCCTATTGTCCAATTTTTGTCTTGTCTCTTGCAATCACAGACTATCTCTGTCTAATTAGTTGATTAACTCCCACCAAAACTATTTAGTAACTAACTAATTTTACTTTTTTGTATTATAAAAAATTAAAAACTATTGGTAAATACGGAAATTCGTTGCCATTAAAATAGTCATTCATAACTAACATTCAATTTAATTATTTTTAATTTTAAAAGTCGGCCATGGAGATTCGAAATAGACATATGTTAAATATTTGGATGGAAACTGTTAATTTTTAAAATGAAAAGACGAAAATATCATTGGTCAAGCTCCAAAATTTTAAATCATGTCATTTTTGAGTTTTTTTTGTGTTTCTCAGCCTTCTCTTCCAATTTTTGACGAGTTCCAACCCAATCAGATGGATTGGACGAGCTCTCTGAGAACAACATCATGTGAACTCGCCGGAAAATGGAAGAGAAGCCGGAGAAACACGCAAAACCCAAAAATGACATGATTTGAAAATTTTGAGTCTGGCCAAAGGCATTTTCGTCTTTTCACTTTAAAAATTAACAATTCACATTCAAATGTGAACATGTGCCCATTTCAAATATCTCAGTATAGCTGAATGACCACTTTTAAAATTAAGGATAGTTAAGTGAAATTGGTATTTAGTTGAGGATAACTATATGTCTTTTTCTCAATATCTTATACACAACAATATATTGTCAACCTTATATCTATTAGCTTGAATTTAAGGTTGTGTATAAACCGGTTATTTTGTACCAATCTAGATTTTATAAATAAAATTAGTTTTTTTGAATTGGTAAGCATTTGAACTTTAAACCACTTATTGTCCTACCTTTTTATATAATAAAATCAACTTTAAATTTTTGTAATAAAATTACATGTTCAAGAGTTTAACCACTTGCTCAAATCAACTTTGATTTGAGGGTGAGATAGTTTGAATATGAACTAGATAGACCACTTTTAATTTTTACATTTCTAAATCGGTAATTCATAGTTAAACCATGTGCAATGTGATTGAGTTAGCGACTTAAAGTTCAATAACGTCATTGTCATCTAAAATAATTTGACATAATCATACTTTTGTGGTTAACAGTCACATCCAAGTTTAACAACGTATCTTTCAAAGTACACGACTACTATCATAGTGGCGACATACCAGTCTGCAACTTTGTCATCAATTTATTGATCATATTTGTTTTAGCGACCAATTTTTCTTGACTTTACACGTCATATCCTCTCTGTCGTTTGTTTCAACCTATAAATCTCGAGATAAGCCTACATCGTTTATGAACTGATGCACAAGATTTACATCATCACTTGAAGATGACATATTTCATGTTTTAGTTTGTACCCTCATATCCTAGCTGCTACTTTTCCTGACTTATCGGACTTCGCTATAATAGTTTCTCACTATATACGATCTCATTATTCTTTACTTAAGAAAATGATCGTAAATGGTGGTTGTATGTGCACACAAATATTAAAACATTTCACGCATGAACATTTGTATTGTCCCAAATCCTTGAAAATAATGACATTGGCTCCGCTCTCATCCATCTTTAATCAATTTCTTTATCATGTCAAGATCACAAATTAACATATAAAACAAATTAACAAAATGTTTTGATAAATTGATTTAATCTAACTTTTAATTTACAATTAATGTATTACACATTATTAGTGAGTTTTATTCTAATTATTCAATATGTACACTATACACAACTACACATTTATTTTTTAAGTTTATGCAGTACGTAAAAATGATATACAATATAAAACACACAAAAAATTAAATAAAACTATTTCTCGATTACTATAAAATATATAATGTAATATTGCAAAAATTGAAAATATCATACAAAAAACATGTATACATACCTTTTAAGTTGCAATGGATGAATAGTCATATTTACAACCTTTTCGATTTACTCCAATTTGTCATGAAAGTTTGGATCACACAAAAATTTAATCGCGTTTACCTATTCCAACCAAAATCTCTCTCAAAATCAGTTTTATTTTATATCAAACTACACGACATACCAACAAACATTTAACTCTTTTATAATCTGAATTTGCTTTAACGGGGAACTCCCCATTTGGAGGGGCTTTATTCTAGCTTTCTTATTCTATGTTTTTTGACTTCTGCCCGGGCGAGCAAACAAAGCTACCGGAAAGGGTAGTTACCTGTGCTTAGAGAGTCCACCTTGCCGGGCATCGATCCAATCATACAAATTGCATAATGCGACATGACATAAAGTTGTGAGGTAATCCGATTATCCCTACCAGGCAGTCAATATGAGGTCTTGGCCGAGATCTCATATCCTACCAGTTACTCCGATCAGTCTATGTCTGGGGTCACGAAATCCTCCTTCTATCCTATAAACCCAAGCGAAGATAAACAAGGGTGAGAATCCCCGTCCCTCACTTCTGAGGTTGGCTTCCCTGGCTCTAGCTCTAACTTTCCTTGCTTGGTATTTATGTACGAGTGTTTTGAACCCTTGGATTCCCTCAAAGAGCCCACTAGCCGCATCGTTCGCTTGCCCAGTTTCTCATCGATCAGCTATAGTCCATAAGGAGCTGTCTTTTGATCCTAGATGCCACCCGTTCGGGCACCTAATGTTTGGGAATGTCCTCCCTATCTGATGAATTCAGTCATCCTGATATCTCAATCGTATCTTAGTAGCATTTCATACCATACTTCGGATACTTTCTTTCTCTTCGGATACTTTCTTTCTTTAGCATCTCTTCTCACTTTCTCCCAAGTATGAACTTTGCTTTTCAAATCCCTTTGCTTTTGAAACCGGTCTTGAAGCTCTACTTTTTCCCTCTATTATCCTTCAGCTCTACTTTGTTCCCTCTATTATCCAATTGGTCCGCGGGCATATTGATAACCATTCTCTATGATTTTGTATGTAGTGGTAGAACCTCGTTAACCCATTTCTTTATTAGCTATATGCTTAACATCTATTCTGTGAACTGGACAACTTTATCCCATATTACTGGTTCATCCCGCTATTCGATCATCAGGACAACCCGCCCAATATATATGATATGTGTGATGCCGACACCAGCGAGATTCTCTCTTCATCACCTTATTCCGTGGTATTTAGTCGAGTAAGCTTTCCTCATTCGAGCTAGAAATCCCTCTCCTTAACAGTCGAGTCCTATTGTCCCTCTCCCGTTGGTCGAGTTCTTTCATCCCTCTCCCACTTCACTACGTTTGAGAAAGAAATCCCTTTGATCGAGTCCCTCTGTCCCTGTCATTTGATTCGAGCTATTTGTTTTCCCTCTGCACTTCGTTTGAGACCATGGGACCTCTGTGAGTAAGAAATCCCTCTGCACTTCGTCCCTCTTTCTTAGATCGATAAAGATGGGTTACTTTTTCTTTCTATTGTTATATTGCTCCATTTATTTGTTGTTTTTGTAAGCAATTGAAGACTAAAAGTTGCATGTAACATAGGGTAAAAGCTTACTTACCCCTCGTAAAAGGAACTAATAACCCTACTTTTTGCTATGGTTCTCACTTTTTATCGTATATATACAATTTTGAAAGAGTCTCTTTTTCTTTGCATAAACTTAGTTTTTTTGGTATGAAATTTGCCAAAAGTAACCAAACTCAAGAAAGTAGAGTTATGCTTAACACTTCGTTTTAGTTCGGCTCCTAGATAGACAAGAAACCATAACGACTGGGATTGCTGCACAAGGGCTCAACACTTGAAGATCTTATTTGGGGAGTGGGTTAATCTAGTTTATCCGAATCTATCTATGCATGTTCCTTCTTCTCCTATGATTGTTGAGTGTATAGGTGCGCGGATTAAGGCTCGTCGGTACTAACTGACAGACATAAGAAAGACAGACAGATGTGACCTCTTTGTTTCCTTTGTCGGGATCCATGGCTGGCAACAACCAGGCTAGATGAGTAGAGAAGGCAACGGAGGGAAGATTGACCAATGGTTTACCCTTCTTTAATCCTTATTTCATTATTAAGAGTTCACGATCTGATTGATCTATTGGAACCCTCGGAGGACGGGTCCATTCATTTTTCTTATAAACCTCTTTCAGAGTCACTTCATACCTCTTTACTAAACTAAAGAAAAACAAGCTGTACTGATTTACTTACTGGTGTCTTGCTAGTGAACTTACAGATTAAGTTGTAAACGGTACCTTTGCTGGGAAAAAGCAAGCATCTGATCAGATCAATCAAGTTAATCGATGACGGACCTGTCGAGTGAGGATTGGCTGAACGTACTTTAGCAGCTCCTGGTGGAGTACTAGTCTGACAGATTCTCATCAGTGTCAAGCCACGTTTCGATACCCGCGAAAAACAGGGGTCGGCCCGTCGTCATAAGCAAGACAAGACAGGACACCACTTATATGAAATTATATTCAAATAAGAAAGAGTTAAGGGCCTCCAAGGCCTATAAATAGAAGCTTCTTTCAATCTAGCGAAGACAAGACACCTGGAGTTGCCTTATCCTACTCAACCTCACCCATGGTAATGAGTTAAGTCCCTTTCTTTTGGCATCGAGCAAACACGATCTCATTTCGTATAAATACATAGATAAGTT
>JAYMTP010003039.1:0-17961 GCA_036897365.1 Geranium brycei | reverse complement strand
TTAGGCTAAGTTAGTTTAACTTGTGTGTTGGTGTGGATACAGATAGAGGGAGGGACGTAAAAGTTGCTCCTCATTGGTGATCAAAGGATACTCTGATGCTTGTTGGATATCCGATATAAAGGATTCCAAAGGCACGAGTGGATACGTATTTACCCTAGCAGGAGGAATCGTGTCATGGAAATCCTCACGACAAACGATAATAACCAGATCCACCATGGAATCTGAATTTTTAGCTTTGAATAAAGCTAGGGAAGAAGTTGAGTGGCTATGTAACTTCCTAGAGGATATTCCCGAATGGCCAAAGCCTATGCCTAAAATATGTGTGCATTGTAATAATCAAGCAACTATTATTAGTGCACAGAGCTTGATGTATAATGGTAAAAATTGACACATGCGTCATCGACACAACACCGTTAAACAACTGATCTCTACAGAAATTATTTCTATTGACTATGTACGGTCAAATGAAAACACTGCGGATTCGCTAACCAAAAGGTTAAACAGAGATCAAGTTGACATAACATCGAAAGGAATGGGGCTCAAGCCCATATAATTAAGGCGTTATGTGAAGAAAAACCCTACCTACTTGACTGGAGATCCCAATATCTAGGTTCAAAGGGACAACCTAATTGCAAGAACCTTGTGCGGTCACTGTGGGGGCAACCCCGAGACCATTCCTATGATGTCAAATAGTGACGTAAAAATGGATCAGGATAAGCTATGCTTTTAATGATTCTTTGTGTATCACAAGTTGAGCAAAAGAAATCACCTATGTGAGAGCAAAGTAGGGTCGCATCAAAAGAAACTAATGGGGCTTAGTTCTCTTAAGCTCTTGCAGAACCAGGGGGTGTTCATGACCGTAACGAACACAACCATGAGAACCTAACAACCGCGTTCGTTTTTTGAATTTTCGTGTGTCTGTTAATTTGATGACAACCTAAATATCTTATTCGTTAGGTTGGGAGTTGGGGGTCGGGTGGGAAAATTGTTGGTTGGGAGCAGGGTGTTTTGCTAGGAACTTGGTTGGTCTGTGTTAGTGATCGACGATCAGCTCTCAACGTCGCTGTAGGAGGTTAATTGGGTTTCATTGAACGATTTCCAAAGCATTATTTAAGGTTCGGACATTGTTGTTTTTCCGACTCCTATTTCCACACTGCGGGATTGGTGTAGAGTTTTTGGCTTCTATTGTTGGGTTGTTGATTTTCTCGGATCTGGATGCGTTTTGCAAAATTTGAGGCGGTTTTTGTTTTGATCATTTATTTATTTATTTTTAATTTAATATAATTGTTGTTGGATGTATGTATTGAATTGATCTGTCTTTTGTCTTTTATTTGTTCGTTGACACGGGCTGGAAGAAGATTTTTATAGGGTGGTATAGGTTTTATATTGCAAATAGCGTGTTCATGTGCATATGTTCAATTATTTTAGTCAATACAAGCAGTCATTATTGTAGTTTATGCTATAGTCTTAATTCAATAAGTATTTTGTAGAATGTTGATCTATTTTCATTTGTGATTTGTACAATTCATCATTGCATGTTATGTTATGTTTTGTATTTATTTTTTCTTGTAGTGTGGGAATTGATCTATTTTCATTTGTGATTTGTACAATTTAATGTTTGCGGTGTAGAGATTCATGAAACTTACAGAGAATTAACATCACAGGACACCGATTGCTGAACTTGTTTCTTTTTTTATTGAATGTAAGCAGCATTTGATATTTGTTAGAGGTAACCATCAAAATACCCAGATTGGTGTGGTTCAATTTGATGTCTTGTTCCCATTTTTAGGTACTCATTTGGGAGTATCATAAAAGGGTGTCTGCAATTCGCCTCTTTTTGGAGGTGGGGTTGGGGTTGAGGGTGTTCTTGGGTTGGTTGGTTAGGTTTTAATTCAAAAACTGCACACCCCCTTAATTTCCTTATAAGGGTCTATTCATTTCCTCTAGGCACCACCATTTTGGTTTCTATATTCATTGCTTGAACTGTGCCTCCCTCCCACATTTTGGGTCATAGTGGCATAGATTCAGTTCCTGGTTTTGCTTAAATCAATCACATCGGTCTTTGGTTCAGTGGAGAGTGCTAAGTTTTCTTTCGGGTTTGTGGTAAAACAAAGAAAAGAGAGTTGAAGTTGTTGTTGCTTAACTTATGCCATTGCTCGCCCTTTATTGCTTTGTTTTGCTGAGTAGGATTGATCCCATGGTTTTATTTACAAGGGTGAGTAAGTAGCTGGTTTTGGGTAAATTTTATGCCTGAAATATTGATTTAGTTTTGCTTTCTGTTCTTGGCGAGGATGAAATGAGATTTATCTTTTGTGTTTTCCATGCTTGTTTCGTGTTAAATTAAACTAATCAAAATTAATCTTATTTCCTATGTGTTCTGGTAGAGTTTTGATTAGGTCCAGCATCTTTTGTTGATTTAACAACAAGTATTTATTTTTCATATTATTTGTTATGTGTTTGATAGAGGGTGGGAGGGTAAGTATGACCGTTGCAGCTTGCTTAAAGCTTCAACCTCAACAAGAGCATGCAAAACAAGAAGGAAAATCACTAATTCTGAGTGTATGAAAACCATGATTTATTTTATTTCAAGAGCTTTTGCTTAGTTCATGTAATAGTGGGAAAAAATTACTTTCTCCTCTATGAACTTATGTGTTCTAACAGTTTAAGGTGTTGTAAGACATTTTTGTATGTCAAATGGTTTTTATCTGAGATTTATTTCTGTATTATTTTTGGTCTATATAGTGTAAAGTTGTGCAACCTACAAACTTTGATAATGAGAGGGCATATTTTCAAAAGGTGGATGACTTTGAACTGTTAGAGGGACCCAAGAAATTTGGTACATGGGTTGTGAGCAATTCAAGCGATATTATTGATATAT
Organism: Geranium brycei; assembly: GCA_036897365.1. Classification (NCBI taxonomy): domain Eukaryota; kingdom Viridiplantae; phylum Streptophyta; class Magnoliopsida; order Geraniales; family Geraniaceae; genus Geranium; species Geranium brycei. The sequence continues at coordinate 15,083 of JAYMTP010003039.1, read as the reverse complement.
CATAAATGTCTTCACGATTAGGAAAATGGTTAAATTCGAAGCGGTTAAATTTTAATTGTGAACCTTCTACCACACTGTCTAAGGTATTGGAAACCCCTAAATCAATTTTGGATCATGTTTCTATTGATGGTGTTGATTCACTAGATTTGAAAACCCCTAAAACATCTTTTTCGAAAGTAGATTTTGGGGTACATTTTGTCCTAGGTAGATTTAATTCAAGTATAATTAGAAAAGATGACTGGGAAGAGGTATAAATTTTGTAAAGAGACCGTAAAGGGCAGTTATCAATTATCACACTCATGAGGATATAGATAACGCAGTTAGGAAACTGTCTCTTGCATCAACATCAACTTCATTAGAACATGATGATTTGGATCCATTATGTGCATCGTTAGTAGCATGTGAACAATCATCTTCTTCAACCAAAAAGGGCCCCATCTAGAATATACGGACATTTTCATATTTTCTATCCGTCGGGTTTATCTGGTCACTGGTCATTCATTCACGTTATAAATTGTTCTTGGTGGAAGATTGATGTTTGTTTGCATGTTATGTTGTTTTGTGATTAATTTTCTACGTAATTTGAAATTGTGTACATACTGGGTGCTTTAAAGATTGCTTTATTCTCTACAGATGTGAAAATTGTAGTGATTAGAGAATGAATTGTGTCCTGTTTGTGTTAATATTTCTTTAGAAAGTAAGGATTTGAATATGATTTATTAATTAAATTGTGGGTTTTTTCAGGGAGTTGAGAGGTGAGGGGGCTTAGAGTTCGGCGGAGGGTCCTATCCGATTTGAAGCTAGCAACCTGGGCTACGAAGAGCTCCCCCTGTAAAGCCTTTGATTCTACTTTACTTTGGAAGAAAGGGAACCTGTTGAGATATATACCTGGATATGTCGCCAATATCTTTGAAGTTGCAGTATGATACTGGCATTTTGTAGACGTGATTTGGTTATTCCTATTTGTATCTATCTATTGGTGGGGAGGTATATGAAGGAAAGAAGGAGTCGATCGAGAACGAAAATGGCAAGGAAAAAGTTGTGGTTGTCCAAGGAACAATCTATGTTCTAGAAGCAACCTTTGAGGAGCACAATTCCTTCAATACTGTAAGTAGTGTTTGTGCGCTCAACAACCGCTTCTTAATTTCTTCCCAAAATTATTCAACTCTATCCTTTGAAATCATTGAATGAATTTTAGGCAACAACATTGCCTATGTTCCCGAGCCTTTCTCGATTTATTAGCCGTGGGATGATTTTAATGGTATTTTTACTGTTTGGTAGCTGAGAAAATTTTAACCTGTTTGAAATTAGGAACGGTAAGCTCTTGTTTTGGGGTTTTTGGTTCGATTTGCTGGAGATTAGTTTTCAGGGGTATTTATAAATCTTTACATGTTTGGATACTAAGAAATTCAGTTTCTAAAAAAATAAAAAGCATAAAATGTTGTTTTGGGGGGAGATTGATAGTGTGGAGGACATGTTTGAATTCTCTGTTCTTGTAATAATTCTTTAAAGTAAAATTATAAGTTCAAAATGTTCCACATTTGATCTATTCGGGTTGTTTTATTGGGATTTGATGTGGTTTGTAGAATATAGTAAGATTTGGAACCTTGCTGGCTATTTTGCTTGCAGTGGAAATTAGGGAAAGATATGAGATTTATTTTTATGGATGTAGAAATCACAGAAATTTGTAAGTTATTTGATGGTTTTTTCAAATGAAATTTTAATCACGTCAGATCAACTTTGGAAATGGATTGAATTGGTTTTGTAGTAGGTTCATCTTTGATGAAAATGTTGAACCAAGATCGATGTAACTTTCGTGTACTGGTATATTAATGTAATACACTTATTTATTATATCAAAATTTATATTGTCTTTTAGTAATTAAAGAAATATTGGTTTGACTATAAAAATTATTTTAATTTGTTATAATATATATTTAGTTTATCCTTTGAACCAAAACCCGCATGTTCATATATGGGAACTGAACTAAAATTCTCAGAACCAGTTAGGTGGATCAAGCACGCGGTACGACAATTAAGCAGTTTAGTTATTTAGGTAAGGTGACTTTGGAGAGGTACAATTTACTATTTGGTCTAACATTTGGTAGGTCATATAACTACAATGAAACTCATAAGGTGCTTAGTTTTCGTGGTTGATTGAATTTAATGTCAATTTATAATTTTATGGGACAATACCATTTATACTTGATTGTTTAATTATGTTTTTTTCAGTTTCAATTCCTTTATAACTACATTTTGTAATCAATATAATATATAGGTGGCGCTTCTTGTTTCACAAATGTTCAGTGATTAAAGGTTTTGCTTATACTTAGGTTTTGAAAATAACCGTAAACAACCACCCACTTTTTGTTTAATAAATTTAGTCTTTGATTTTTGGCTAAAGCTTTACGTTTCCTTAATTTTTTTGGGCACCCTTTCAAGTTATAAGATAATTTACCTGTATTGTTAAATGAATTTCGTCTCACAATCGAGGGGGAGATCAGTGTCAATGAATCTGGTTGAACCTATTCATTTTCCTATCCACCTTTTCAATCCATAACCAAGTTTCACACTGTAAAATATATTTGCCGCCTTCTCCTGATCATAATGTGTTTGGTATTTTTTTTTTTGAGAAACTCGCTCCGGTTTGATTATGGCTTCCGAAGACTCTACCGTCGCCGTCGAGATAGCTCCGAAGATCGCCGCCAGCAAGGCTAAAAGGACGAGAAGAAGTCAAAGGTTAAGAAGGCGGCTCTTACTGAGAGGATCAACAACAATCCAAATCATCCTTCGTCGAAGAAGTATATACAGATTCACGATTCGATGTGCAGTGTAAATCTGATTTTGTTTTTTTGTTGAGGTGGTTTTGCATATGATCAAGGATGTGTTTACTTCTCCCAAAAAGGAAGGTTCGTTGATTGGGCGGTGGTTTCTCCGTCGGTGTCGGAGTTGGTTTCGACATGGGTTTCGCACGAAAATCGAATGGGTCCCCCAGATTCGATTCAGTTCTTCCTGTGAACCCATAAATAGAGTTTGATCATACCTGTGCAACAGTAAGATCCTGTTCTTTCTTTTCACCGGTTTACTCTTTACTATGCTGATTATGATTATCGATGGTGTGAGGATCGAGTTCTGGATTGTTTGTTTTGGGGGAAAATTTGTTGTGGAGGTTGGGTTTTGGTTGGAAATGGATGTAATGTCTTAAAATTTGATCAAATTGAATATGTTTGTGATATCGTTGGAAAATTCTATGATTTTGAATTGTTTGTGATTTTAACCATTTAGTCTCTTCCATCGGATGATTTCAATAGGGCATCAAAAGACAGTCACGTACTCAAACACGTGTCCCTCAACAATTTCTCTCATGCCCTTTCCTGATTGAGCGCTGAAGAGCTCTCTTTCTTGAGACTTTGTGGAGAGAGTGGAAATGCTGGGCTTTGCATTAGATATTCGAGCAAGTGTCCCTTCTTCCGCTTCTCGCCGGAGAGACAATCTGTCTCTGCCGTCACATACCGAATCTCCATTTCGCTCAATCTATCGACAACGATGTCGGCATTTTCACCACAAGAGCAGACCCATCATACCCAAAATCTCCAACCCATGCTTCCAAATTTCAGTGCCTTGGTGTGCATTTTCAACACCGTCCTCTCTAAAGACTGGGCTTATGGGTTGGTATGTGGGTTTTTTTAACACTCATATAAAAATCTGTTGGTTTTAGCGTTATGTTGACACTACAAAGTGCACTGTTGGTTCATATTTTTGTTAGAATTTGGATTACCGATCAAAATTCTATGTTAAGAGTATACGATGATTTCAAATACAAAATGTTATATATATATATAATACACACTCATGGATTTTTTTGTATTAAAATCTGTTGGATTTAGCATTATTTTGACGCTCGAAAGTGTTGTTTGAGTTTTGTTTTCACAACATTCCCCTCGAACTCCACTATTTATTAATAATTATGTAAGATGGTGTTGAATGTGCTTACAATTTTTTCATTAAAAACTCTTTCATGAAAACTCAATTTATTTATTGTTGTTTCTTCGCGGATAGACCCTCTAGACCAATCCATGATCCGTAAAGAGGATATAATCATGTTATAATACTATTATCGATGTGCTCTTACTTAGGGCAGAAATTTGTTGGAGTAGGATATTGTGTAAAGAATGATTACGCCGACAGACAGTTGCAAGAGAAACCTCTACAATGGTACAGAGAAAATTTTTAGCTGACAAACCAAAAGTAACAAAATTCACGATCAACTTTCGCCCTGAGAACAACCTTGAGAGCAACGAGAACAATCCCGAGAACAATGAGTTTACATGCGCTTGAAGAATTCACGTGAGGATAGCAAATTGACTCCTTGCTTGATCACCCAGCAGGGGAATTGTTATGAGTTCATGTACTTGCATTAACTTTGGTTGGTTTTATTTCTACTCATTTTTATGACCCTTTTATTCGTATTATTAACAAAATGTTCGGACATCTTACGTGACATCTAATATTTTTTTACGTTTTTCTTTTTAAATAATGCACATCTTCAAATTGAGTAATGATATTTCATTTACTTTTTCAAAACAGTGTTGCCTAATCGTTTCCATAAATTGCATGATATCATATTTTTTATGTCAATTTCTAAATATCTAATAAAATTGTAATACCGTGATTTCGTTCAAACTCTATCACCTAAAGTAGTCATAGGTTAATATTTGTTTGTCAAATGAATTGTTTCATGACAATTTTTTATAGATATTATACAAAGTTATACTTTTCGCCAAACAAATAAAATAATAGTTTTCATTTATTTAAGTGAAATAGAGTTTCGGTGAAAGAGCCCAACATTTTAGAATTCAATTAGAGCATGTTAAAAATTGTTACAGGAAACAAACAAAAAAATTGATTTCGTCGATGATCAATGGATGGCCTCTAGCTGGTAGAGGTGAATATGTGCCCAACTTAAATGGAAGAGCCTACGCTGATGCGACAAACATTTAAGACGCATCGACTGCGATGACAGAGACTTAAATTACCATATTTACTACTTATTTCAAGTATCTAAATAAAACAAAGTTCCCCGCTCTCTCTAAGATGTACAATGTTATGTATTATGTTTGTTTGTAAATAGCACTCCCCAACATGTGTTCATGTTGCATTTAGATGTTTTGTTCAATGGATATGGGATTTGTTGAGTAACTGAAGCGTTGCGCCTGTATGTTTTCGTCGACGACCATAAACCATCGCAATTGTCGTCAACTCTCTCTCTAAATGAAACGGTTCGTGTTTATGATTTGCTTTCCGTTGTTTACTTTCTCCTTTCCGATCGTATTGGTGTTTTGGTTATTTTGCCGATGGGGATTGCGTATATGTATTCTTTAGGGTATTTTGTCGATTTTCGATGTTTTTTTGTGTTGTTTTTTGCAGAGTAATCCGAGAGTTTCTGTGAGTCGCCGGATGGTGGGTCCGGTGAAGGTCTCTGTGGGATCCAATGGTCGAGTCACCAAGCAAATCGGCAGTATTTTGTTGGAAGCCCATATAAGGAGATCAAAGAGGTGGCTTTGATTGTTGAAGTGGAGTCCGATTATGTTTAGGAGGTTCAGGAAGATACTACGTGGTCAAGAACTGTTGGTAGGTGATTTTATTTTTACTATTTTATTGTAAATAATGTATTGGATTATTTCATGTTTAAAAATTAGTTGTTTTCAATTTTGATTGGTACCCCATTGATAATCAGTGTTTGTAGGTGAAAGCTCAAGAAGCTTTAAGGGTTTGCGCTCCACTGCAAGTTCTCCTACCAAGGTATATTTCAATTCATTTTCCTCTTCTTCTTCTCTAACATGATGGATTTTCTGTTAATAGATTTTGTTCCATTGTTTCGTGTGTATTTTGGATTTTATTGGAGCACTTTGTTGCTGAAATTTACATCCAACTATCTTGCAAGTTGGGATGGATGTGTTTTTATTATGGTGCTCACACAAATCTGCTCAAAAATTCAATCTCTCGATTTCTTGGTTCGGAAACTTTTGGGGTTGTGATAATGTTAAATAGATGAGGATCAATTTTCCTTGTTGTATTAGAAAATAGAGTTGCAAATATATACACTTCTATGGAGTGTTTTACAAGCAAATATAAAACGGGAAATACAACCCTAAAGGAAATAACATATACAATGGAAATACAACCCTAAAGGAAATAACATATACAATGGGAAAGTGTAAAAACAAGAAATAATCGCCCGAAGAATATTCGCCATGAATCCACCGCGATTTGCGCCCAATAATCCGCCAATATTTGTCAATGTCTGAAAATGTGCAGGCCACTTGATGGAAAAGATTGAATCTGAAAACTTGCTACATAGAGCTTTCAGTGTATTTTTGTTCAACTCAAAGTATGAATTGCTTCTTCAGGTATGTGGTTGAGTAACTGTGTCTTGAAGTTCAAGTTAATGGCATGGTACAATATTTTGAACCTGTCAAGGTTATTTAAAACAAATCATTATTCATCTTCTTATAATGGACAAACCCGTAACGAATAGTGCTGTAAATCAATAGATTTTGATAGAATAGTGCTGTTTTTGATATTCAAAAAGTACGAGGAAAATGCTTAGAGAGCTTTACTGCTGTTTCAAGAAAATTCAATTTATTTTTCTTGTACAGCTCAAAAAACAAATGAAGCGTTAGAACTCTGAAGCCTATTGACAAACAAGCGTACATTGTTTCCTTAATGCGTTGTCGAGAATAGCTACAGGAGTCTATTGGTAAATTTTCAAACTCGAATAATGTGGTAATTGTGTGATTAGGGCAGTAAAATGAAAAGGAAATCAATTGGCAATGAAGTTAAATGGTAGTGTGTACAAGACCTATAGCTGGAGATATGTGAAGAATTCCAATCCTTATGATAGTTACGCCTAAAAAGGTTGCTCATGTCAAAAATTTATGTGTGCGATGGATACTATGGCACACCAAAGTTGCCGAATAACTTTCCAGTAAATGTTGGTAAAATTGGAAAGAAATAGGGGAAAACAAAGAGAGCTAAGAAATATCAGAGAACTTGGTAAATTGTGCAGGTAACTAACATCTAGCAATAACTTATGCTTATTTTGTATAATAAAGAAACAATTCTCGAATTCAAGGTTGTCTCTGAAATCTTTTGGCAGTGGTCTCTTGTATTTTATGTTTCCAAAATTCCGACTTTTATCATGATGAGTTTATTTTTATAGATAGAAAAATGCGGTCTTATACAGTTATTATGGCATCTGCCATTAGCTATGCCACATTCACAAAGTAATGACATTTATAAAATTCTGGCCGTCATCTTTTATTTGCATTCGGCCTTTTTGTTTGTGGGTAAGCCCAGAAGAATGATGACTTTCACTGTTCTTTTATTAGCAATGATAAGGATAACATGCTCTACTTTCTCGTCCGTTCAGCAACGATCTGCCACCAAGGTTACATTTCCTCTTGTGTGGACAAACACCTGCTGTAGCCACCCACTCTACCGTGAATCCGAACTTAGTTATTTCCGTTGGGTTATCAGGGGTGAGGAATGCGGCTCAAAGGAAGCTTTTGGATGAACTGGGTATTCTTGCTGAAGATCTGCCAGTCGATGAATTCATTCCACTAGGCCGCATGCTATATAAAGCACCCTCTGATGGAAAGTGGGGAGAACATGAACGTAAGATTTGCAACTAATTGCATCCATCGTACATTGTCTGAAACAAGTTATAATATGTTGCTATTGCAGTTGATTATCTCCTTTTCATTGTGCGGGATGTTAATGTGAACCCGAACCCTGATGAAGTAGCTGGTATAAAATACGTTGTCAGAGACGAGTTGAAGGAGCTGTTGAGAAAAGCTGATGCTGGCGGGGATGGCCTGAAGCTCTCTCCCTGGTTCTGACTGGTTGTGGACAACTTCTTGTTCAAGTGGTGGGACCATGTTGACAAGGGTAGCCTCAAGGAAGCTGCTGACATGGAAACCATTCACAAGTTGTAACATAAATCTCTCTTCTCTTCTGTTTTGTGTGTCATATGATATGATCCTTGAATGACGAACAAAGGCCATATGATAATTTATTCTATCCTATTAATATTTGTGGTGTATGATGTTTATTGTACAAGGGACATTTGATTGTTGACTATTGTAATTTCAGACTACGCTGGTTGTTTGTGTATAAAATCATAGCATTTGCTAGAAAGTTTATTGTAAGGTGTCTCAAGTTTTCCTGACACTTACAGCTGGGTAAGAGAGGATAGAGAGGTTGCTGGAACATTCTTTGCTAGGAGTAAGAATTAGGATTCGAGGGAGAGTCCTCTGAACACTTCATCCTATGCATGGAGCGGGAATAGAGATGACGACGGACGATATACTAAGGGAACCAAGAGATGGAGTGTAGGAGCTAAGAAGCGCGCGAGCCTCCTAAATTTTACTTGGAGCTCACCAAATAATTTAACGAGAGGTGAATTAAGATCATCCGAGTCAACTATTTGGTTGGGTTGATCATCCAGATTGAAAAAGCGTGAATATCAATCCTGTCTTCTGTCAAGGAGCATTTCCTTTCTTCTACAATAAAAAATACCGTTCTGTCGTCAAACCCAGCTGGAGAGTGTTTTGATTTCTTCATTTCAATTCACTCCCAGAGCACCATTGAAGATGCTCTAACTGAGAGTGTTTGCATCAAAAGCTTCAGATCCAACTCCATATCTTACTCAATTTGTGCATTGAAATTAAACCCAAATTAGCAAACAATCCAAACTAAAATCAGTTACGGATTGGGCACAGCCTCAGCTACTCAACTCAATTACGAATTGTAAGAGCTTAAATCGAACCAAATTTATCATTTGAGCCCAACTACTCAACTGAATTACTAATCGGGCAAACCCAAGCTTAATTACAACTAGTTGGAACAGATTGTGCTCAAAGTGAAACAGGTGGGCAGGCATTTATTTAGCATAATTGAGCATTAGAGAAGAGGAAATCATTTTGGAAGTCAAGTAATCGATTCGGAGTCCCCAACCTCATCTTCTTCAACGGCTGCACTTTCCATCGTCTCTGTCACACCACTTATGCTTGGAGCTGATGACTCCACTGAAGCCTCTTGCATATACATTGCTTTCCTCTTGCGTCTACTCTGTCTCCGCCTCTCCTCCGTTGCACTCTCCCCATCCACACCCTGACCCTGAGGAAATGGACGTTTTATGTGTGTTGGGAAGAGGATAGGCTTGCAGCAACAAATCATGGCCAGGAGGAACATGGTGTACAAGTACAGAGACGCCCACACATAAAACGTCCACTTCCAGTTGTGCACCACTTGTTTTTTCCATGGTAGCTGAGAGCTGATAATGATTTCAGCCTTGTACAGCTGTGGGAGATTGTATTGTGCCCCGGCCCTCGGAATCAGAGTTACTCTTACCGCTTCGCTTCGAGGGTACCCTTCCTTGTGCTTTAGCATTTCGATGGCCATCGTCTGGGTCTCCCGGGATATGCCTAATAGAATTGGTATGACCTTCACAAATGTCCGTGCAAGTCTAATTGGGAGACTAGTGTATCTGAACATACATGGCTGGCTGGATTTTGCTATCACATTCGTGTTGCCTGACATCAGTTCTGCCATCAACTGATCAAATAATAAGGATTAATGTCATGCAAAAGATTGTTAATAGGACTATTGCAAAAATCAGATTTATACTATAATATTTATAAAAAAATGACAGAACTACTCTTAGAATTAAGAAATAAAATGTTTAAAACTATTTATTCCCTCAGAATTTTTTTAAGTGTCTATTTTAATTAAAAAAATTAATTTTAATTTTATGGTTAAATTAGTTTGAATTTTTAGTTGAATATTATTTCATTGTCAATTAGTAAAAGTAATAAACAAGAGGATATATGTGATAATACGTTGTTTTTTTTATCGGCCATAAAAGTAGATTGACATAAGAATGTAAAAATTACAAGCGATGCCCAAGAGGGAAGTGAAAAATACAAACTCAAACGAAGGAAAAACCCTAATAGCAAAGAAGACCGGTTGAAATTGGTTGAAAACCGCAATTGAAACCCGTAAAGGAGGCGAAACCGGCTTAATTGAAGAAATCAAAATTGAGCCGACTCAGAACTTGATTACCCAATCGACTCCGATCCGACCGAAATCAATTTAGATCGGACCAGAGGAGTCTGCGTCCCTTCCACGCTGACCGCACAGAAGAAAACACCGGCGACCCAACCCCAACCCCGGTGACACCAGTCCACGAATCCTGAAGTGAAACCCACCACCAGGACGTTGCCGGAAAAGCCAAGCAACGCCGGTAAAAGGCGAACCTCCTGCCTTCGCCTCATGCCATGGCCGCAACAGCCCATCCAAGAGAAACCCCACCGCCGCGCCACCATGAATCTCGACCAGGTTTCACCCGCGTCGAGTGGTGGCGCTTCCCAAGAAAAGCCCATCCACCATCCAGTCTACCAAAGAGCAAACCGAAGAAGAAAACAAGACCCACCTTATTTTTCTTCTCTAATTTGTCCCTTCTTCCGAGCCTCCCTGAAAATGTCTCCGGTGACGGCACCGGAGTATCCAAGCCCAAAAATTAGCATCTCCAGGTCTTGCTACTGCGCCAACCACCCACCAAGCCACCGTCAAGCTCCGCAAGGAAGAGAAACCCTCGTAGGAGCCCAGATCTGGAAAACGAAACCAGATTTGGAGAAACCCTTAAGGTGAGCCTCTGTCCCTCAACCTCGAAAACATCAACGCCCACCCATGTCGAATTGTTCAGGTCTTACGCCGGCGAAGGAGGAAGTTGGGACAAACCGACACCACCTTGTTTGGCCCTCCCATCGTAGAAGGAGGTGCGACGAGGAAGCCCACCGACGAACGGAGCTCCGTTTGAGTTTGTAATCCTCCCTCCCTCAGTCAAAATGGCTACATAATATAAGGATAGTTGCCGGAGTGAGCATGGCCGAGAAACGGCGGCTCTTCTCCGACGACCGAACGAGAAAGACGAGAGGGTTTTTTGTCTCTAATCTATGTATATTTGGGTTTTCAAGTGTTGTGATAATACATTGTGCTTTTTTAGATGTGGAATATTTAAAGTTTTCTTACTTAGAAGTTAAAATTTTTTTGTAAGTATAATGATAACATGTGTTGGGTTGTACAAGTTGGGATAACTACGTACATAATTTAAGAATAACCCAAACATTCTCATTCATTCTCTTTAATGTAAGACTTGCTAAGGGTAGGTAGTCTTTTTGTCAAGTGTACATGTTATGAGTCTGAATCCTTACATTCATTAGTTTTAATGATAAGTTGGTATGCACGACCCACTTAAGGAAAAGTACATTTAGCTATACCGAATTATAGACATGTTCCACTTAGCAACCCCGAACTAAAAGTTGACTAATTTATATACACCGATTTATAAATTCTTATGTGTTAAGTTTTTGCAGACAAAATATTAATTTTGATAATGAAAAGACAAAAATGCCCTTAGTCAATTTTCAAATTTTCATATCATGTCATTGGTTTGGATTTTGGGTACCGGCCGGCCTCGCCTTCCTCCGGAAGACCCGGCCTCTATCCCAAGTCCACACCGTCCCAAGCCAACCAGTTTTAGATGAAGAACGACAAAGAACAAGAACTTCGGCGAAGAGACCTCAAGCTCCACAATGGAGCACTTTGAAAATTTGGAAATAGAAAAAGGCTTTTTCGTTTTTTTACTTCAAAAATAAAGTTCCCCATCAAATAACTTAGTGAAAATTTCACATAAATACCTTGTACTATACCGGTTTTCCACTTAACTACCCCAGAACATTAAATTGACTTGTGAACTCCCCGAACTTGCCTAACGCGTCACTTAGGCTTAACGGTGTTAATTTTTGGTCACGTGCCCAGCACATGGGTGTTCTTTTTTATGAAAATGCCATAAATGTCCTTTAGGTTCTACTGGCTTCCATGGCTACTAGATTCAACAAACCCTCAACCTCCCATCCCTTATTGAACTCTTGTTGAGATGGTGAGTGTAACTCTTGTTTAAGAAATAAACTTATAGAAGTCATCAAGTAAGTTTATAAAAATAATGCGAAAATCATGCTACTACAATAAAACTAAATTAAGATCACCGATATCGATTTTGACCAATCTAACAAAAGCATGAACAATTCAAGTGACATAACCGATTTTGTTAGCTTGTTCAAATTTGATTTGAGGACCGACAACCCAAAAATACTATTCTTGTCCACCTCTTTACTGGAAATGCCCAGATTTGTTTGATTTCAGAGTACGCCTCCGTCGACGGCCCCACTCCATCCTCGACGCGTGCCCCACCAGCTCCTCCCTCCCATCTGCGCACGCACATAGGTAGTCCAACGCCGTCTTGTTCATCCTCCTCTCGCCGGAGTATGGGTGCTCGAGGAGCAGGTCGACGAGTGCCGCCCGGCCTCTGTCTCCTTCACGACTCGTTGTTGTCTGAAGATCCAGAAAGCTCGAGCTCGAGCATGCGTTGCTAGCAACAAAGCCGAAGAAGAAGTCGGTGCCGTCGGAAGCTAAAACCCTACTCGCTCTCTGCTTCGAATCCCCAATAGCCTTGAGGTACGGCGATTTTTGATTTTGAAGATCTTGATTTACCTTTGGAATTATAATTAGATTGTGGGTTTTAGATTTTTTTAATTATTATCTGTTTGATGGGTTTATGGGTTTTGTTAAGGAGATTGAAAAGGCTCGTTTTGGGATGTTAACCTTTTTTTTTACATGTTTTGAGATTTGGGTGTTTTGGGGTTTTTGGATTTTTATATGATGATCATTTGGGTGCAGGTTTTTTTACCTCCAATATAGATTTTGTGTTTGCATTGAGATTGCCAATTCCTTTAAGCTTTATGGTGGCTTGAGATTTAAGCTTTTTATTATTTAGTGTTAACACATGAAGGACCTTTTTAGTTGGTTTCTAAAGATTGAGATTGCCCACACACTAAATAATATGCACATTCCTTTCTTGAGTTGTGGTCACTTAGAGGGACTTTATGTGCTTTTGATACCAGATTCAATCGATTCTATGGCTATCAGATTCATCAAACCATCAACCTCCCATCATTCAATGGAGAGAGAATGAATGGCAAAAATTTTGAAAATTTAATGGTTACATGAGGGTTTTTTTAGACTTTGCACCAACAACTTAACAACGTCAGGTCTAAGTTACACGTTATGCAAGTTCAAAGGGTTCACAAGCCAAAACGATCTTCTGAAGTAGTTAAGTGAAAAATCGGCATAATACAGAGTAGTCGCGTGGAATTTTCCCAATAACTTAACATCAAGTTATGAAACTTGAGCGTATCTATCTAAGTGTACCTTTCCGTGTACATATATTACCATAATTATTATGCATAATGACACAATACTTACAAGTGTACGAGAGGTTTGGTTATACAAATGACATGAGGTAAATAAGTGATTGAGTAAATCAGGAATGAAATCCATGAAGGGGTAAGTTAAGTAGTGTAGGTAAGAATTAAGGCATATATATATATAAAGAGTAATGATTGAAAGGAGCAATTTGAGAGAAATACCTGAAAGACCCCAATGTCCCTATTGAAATAAGAGTCAGGCAACAAGAGAAGCAGAGAGACTTGAAAAGTGTGGGCAACAGGGACACGGCCGTGAGCCAAGGAAAAGACGGCCGTGGGATGAGGTTGGGTGTAGTCGAAATAGAGGGTGTCCCTGACGAAGACAGGCTCCTCCGCCCACGAACTCACCAATCCAACGCCCACGGCCGCTGCCACTGCCATGGCCACCATCAGCACCATGCACACATACGTTGCCCCCACCAGCCCCTTCCCCAGGATGTCCCAATTGCCTACCTCCTCCTCCATGCTTCTTCACCTTCGTCTGACTCTGAGCGACCAACAACACTTCAATTTAGTGCAACTATGAAAGTGCAACGTGGAGGCATGCACTGTGAATAACAGACACGTGCTCTTCACTTTATTACACGTGCTCTTCACTTTATTACAGACACCCCAATACTCCCTAATTCAGTTTGATGGCCCATTGAGCATTGCAAACGCTTATTCAGGCCCATTAAGTACAAATGACAATTATTAAAAGAAAAATGACATTTTAATATGATTAAGTATCACCCATTTTCATTTTACTATAACTAATTTTTGTTTTAACCTATTTAATATCCTAATTAACTTTTTTTCTTACTTTAGTAAACTTTGTCAATATTACAAAATATTTTGTTAGTATTGTTAAAAAATAACAAAATTACCCTTTAGCAAATATATAAAATATTATTTACACCCCTAATCTTATATTAAAAATAAAGAGAAAAATTGTCATTTTACAAACTAATAATAGAGTTAATCTAAAAAAGTACAACGAAGTTGATACCATTAACACTTAAGTACAGTTAACTTCAAAATGTCTCATATAACATAAGTAAAATTTGTTTTTCTCATTTTGCTCACTTTCAGTACAAAAATAACTAAAATGTCCCTTTTTGGCTAGTAAGTATTAAAACTCATTCCATTTTTTTTTCATTTCACCTCCCTTCAAAAACGGTTGTTTTTCACACACTTAGAGATTTCGGATGATTTTGGAGTCTTCATAAGAAATGTAGCTAACTTTCATACATTTATGAAATGCTAAAATTTAAGAAATTTGGAGATCGTTTGGTAAGTCAAAAGTCCGTTGGAATTTTCTACTGGAAACTTGCATCTTCGGAAAGTGCATGTTTTCATCAGAAAGTTTGAACCCACTTTTGACTTACCAACCGACCTTCAAATTTCATGAAACTTCGTATTTTAGAAATATGAAAGTCTGCTACATATCTTACGAACACCCCAAAATCATTCGAAATATGTAAGTCTGCCAAACTCACCCGTTTTTAAAAGAGATTAAATGGAAAAAAAATGGCATGAGTTTGAAATGAAGGAGATCCATGGGTTCCAAACAATTAAACTCATGCAGCGGACAACGAATTTAACCATGGATTTCACTAAGTTAAAGATCATCATGTGCAGAAAATTTCAGCAAAGAAAAATGGAGGGAAAATATGAAAATACCTTGATCCAATCAAACACAAAATATTTGTGTTCT